>JAVSCE010016855.1:0-261065 GCA_032199065.1 Smutsia gigantea
CGTTTGTTGCACACGGGGCAAAAGACAAGGTGGGCTGTAGCCTGTCGGTAGGGGTTTACATTGACCTTCGAAGAAGTCAGCAGAGCCCGGAAGGAGTTCCTTGTGTGCTCTAAGGGGGACTTACTCTGAGTCCCACAGCAACATGGGACAATAGTAAGGGGGCCAATACCCCTTGTCAGGTGACAAATAGGCTATACTGGGCCTCTGCCCGTATCAGGATATCTATATGCCATGACTTGTGTGGACACAGCTACTGGACTCTTGGTTGCTTTTCCTGCATGTCATACAGATCAGCAAACTAACAAGAGAGGCCCAGAGCATCTCTTTGCAGCCTATGGCTGGCCACAGGTGATTGAGTGAGATCAAGGCACCCACTTTACTGGACATGCATTGCAAGAATGGGTACAGCAATTAGGAATAAAGTGGAAGTTTCAGGTACCATGTAACTGTACTGGGGCAGGAATGATAGAGAGGTACAATTTTTTGTTGAAATCTGGCCTGAAGTTGGACACTAACAGTCTACAGGGCTGGTCAGTTCACTTATGGATGACGGTAGGACATATGAATGAGAAGCCCCAGAAAAGAGCCTTGAACCCTGTGGACATGCTAACACACAGTGATGCCTCTCCTACACATGTATGCGCAAACCAAAGAGGAATTATTGAAGCCAGGATATGGCCAGCAGAGCAACATCCTGCTATCAGCCCCAACTGCTTTAAATCCTGGAGACTCTGTTGAGTGGATGTGGCCCTGGACGTTCCAACACACAGACCAGTGATGGCTGGCCCTTCTGGCACCTTGGGGAAAGACCTGGAAGCTGGCATTGTGCATGTACCAGAAGTAACAGCAGAGTGGCCTCCAAAGATCATGGTAGCATACCCAAAGTGTCAGGGGAGTAAGAGCTTCTTATCAGGAAGTTTTGTTTTATCTTTATGGCCAGGGCATGTACCTCCCATAGCCCTATATAATGACCCATCTCTAACTCCCACAGGAAGGGGGGTGAAAATCTGGTATACCAGACCAGGATGAGATCCCGTTCCTGCCAGTGTCCTATCACAGGACCACTCTCTTGCATACATCCTACCAGATGGACAAGATTTGCCTATGCTGGTGTCTGTCATTAAACATGTATCTTATCGCACTTAAGGTTATTTTCTTCTGTGTTCCCTGTGACCTGGATGCGCCCATTGGCTGCAGCTGCTGCATGATGATTGCGCTGAACTCCTTTAGCTACTGGCACCTGTGTAATGGGCGAGCTATGGACTTAATCTGCATAGGACTTTGAACCCAGCTGAATCCTTCAGCCTGAGGATTTACATGGTTTGATTGCTGTTGTGATTGCACGTTATTAGTCTGGTTACAGTGCTCCAGTTTTCTCACACAGGGGCCATTCTGGAAGATGGCGATTGAGTACATTGTGAGGCAAGATTTCTGGAGGGGTGGGCTGTGGGTAAAATTTCAACATTTCCAGACTCTCTGGCCTGGCCTTAGTGCATCTCCATATCAATAGGTGTTTCCAGGATGTGGAGAGTAGTCCATCTCCATATCAATAGATGATCACAAGAGTGAGGCCATATCTCCCCCTTTTTGCAGGCCAGTCAGGAGAGACACTGGTGAGCAGAAGTGGACAACTGCTTGTACACAGTAAACAGGTTTATCCCACTTTATTTCTCCCTTTGATTTTGCCTTCAAAGGTAATTTGCCCCAGGCTGAGAACATATTTTCCCCCAGAGTTACAGTGACAAAACAGAAAGCAGCAATTTCTTGTGTCTAAGTGGAGGAAATAATTGAATGCATGGGTCAAGAGGAAACTTTCTGAGTGCTCGATTTCTTGATTGCAGTTGGGGTTACATTTGTATACATTTATCAAAACTCAAGCTCTATCCATATAACGGCTGTATTTTATAGTATGTCAATTACAGCTCAAAAAGTTCATTTTAAAAATTATCTTCTATTGTCTTTAGGTAGTGATTCTTAGTGGGACCACTATTAATACCTTTGGTAGAGCATTTGCCAACCCTAAATTATTAGCATTCTTCATGCTCATATCAATTCCTGCCACCAATATCCCATGTTACTTCCAACAAGCTACCTGTATGTAGTTTCAAATAAATACCTCCTGGTACTTCCTACTTTCTCAGTGATAACAATTGATTTACAGTTTATTTCTTTAATGCTTAAATGTTTGATCTGCTTGAATTTTATTTATAAGAATTTATTTTTAAAATATGTACATATGGGCTAATTTTCACAAACCATGTATTTAAGAAAATATTTCCTTGACAACATGAACTTAATGTGAACAAGCTCACACTTATATTCTAAGTTCTCTTTTTGCCATTCATATGTAGAGGTAATCCAGATTTATCTTATTCAGACACATACATTGTCATTTTCTCCTTCTTTTGTTCTTACAGGTTGTCAGTCTTTCATATCCTCTATACATATTTCTATGCTGCTATAACAATTTTGTGTGTGGTACCTACTCAGTTGGGCAGTGTTGTTTTCCACATATGCTTGGTAAATATTGATAGTTGAGGTTTTTGGTATGAAGAGAATATCACATCAGCATTGTTTTGTTTTGCATGTTTTGTAGTGCTATTACTGTAAAGGAAGGAAGTCTTTTAAGTATTGATCCACTGTGTGCTTTGTATGCTAGGTAGTGTGATCTTCAAAAGAACTTTGCTTTTTTTAATCAAATTCTTTCCAAAAAAAAAAATCAATCTCTGCCTCTGCGTACCCCTGCTTTGTTGCTTGCTGACTTAAGCGCTATACGGTCCCCCTGCACAATCAGCAATAAACATGTGCACCTTTTTGTAGTGGATTGAATGGTGTCCCCTAAAAAGATATATCCACCCAGAATCTTACTTGCGGTAAGGGCCTTTGCAGACGTCATGAAGGTAAAGATCTCTAAAGGAGATCATCCTGGATTACGGGGAGCCCTAAATCCAATGACAAGTAGCCTTATGAGACCGAAACAGAGAATTACAGAGACCTGTGGGGGGTCAGCACATAGAGCCGAAGGCAGAGATTGGAGCAATGCAGCTACCAGCCAAGGGATGCCAAGAATCAGTGACAGCCACCGGCTGGTAAGAGAGACGCAGAGAACAGATTCTCCTTCGGAGCCTCCGGAAGAAACCAGTGCCATTCTCACCTTGATTTCAGACTTCTGGTCTCCAGAACTATGAGAGAATATTCTGTTATTTCATACCACCCAGTTTGTGGTAATTTGTTACAGCAGGCCTAGGAAACGAGTACATTGTTCTATAACATTCTGAATTAAAATAGGAGAACCTTGGATTGTAAGAAAAAGAACCTCACTCCACTCACCTCAGGAAGAGGGGGATTTATTTTAAAGAACTATGTGTCTCATAGGGCACAAAGGTAAAGAATTAAGCCTCCTGCTTTTGAAGATGGAAACAGGGCTGGGAAGGGAAGTGACCCTCTCTCTCTAAGAGTCACATACATTCTCTCTGGGGGTTGCCACCCTTCCCCTGCTGGCTTCCTTTGCTCCGTACACTCTGGGTGTGGAGGGCTCCTCAAGGTGCTTCAGCCCCCAGGCTCCATAAACTTTTAAGCTTACTCCTGCTGACTTTGTCTTTTAGCTTCCCAGTGACAGATTTTCAGGTGAGAAACTGGGTTGGCGGAGCTTAGAGTTGCCCAAGGGCCGGACCCCTGACCAGTGGTGGATGTGCATCTCCAGCCCAGGTGGAGTGTGGGAGAGGCGGAGTCCGGGACACGGCACGCTGTCCACTGCAGCGGCCACAGGAGGTGGGCAAAGCTTGGACTCTCTGAAGTGATTTGATCATTGGCTGCCTCCCTCACTAGACTGTGGGCCCCTCGAGGGCAAGAAATTCAGGTTCCATTGTCTTCCTCATCATCTCTCCCGTTGAGTATAGGTCTTACTGCCTGAGACAATATAGACACTTCAAGATAAGTTCGTTTGATAACAGGTAATTTGTTGAGTTTTATAGAATTGTATCTATTCAGTAGACCAAGAAAATGGTAAATATTTATACTGCTTGCCCTATTCTTTCTTGACAAAGTGGTAATTTTAGAGCTGACTTCCTTTCTTAGCTTACCCTTGGAAACAGCAGAGACTGTATCTCTGTGTCTGACCAAGATGGCATTCAAAATCCACACAACCTCACCCTGGTCTATGACCACTGTATGTAATGTAGACAATTCCCTGATCTATATTCTCTGTTGGTGCCCAAGCCCTGTAATCTTTTGGCCTGCACTAAGTTCTTTCTTGACAGATTGCTTAGTCAAAGAGGATTAGGGCATCTTTTGCATCTAGTTGTCACGCTCTTTTCCTTTCCTTTAAAAAAACAAAAATGGATTCCATTTTCCCCAGAGAAGACCTCATTTGGATAAAAACAATATGATGGAAGTTTCTTTCAGGAGCCTGCTTAACTTTCTAGGAACTTCCTACAGCAGGTTTGCCAAAGCCCTGTCTTACTAGCCCTCTCCTATTAGCTTGGGTCTGACCTTCCCCAAGTACATGGTGTTGTGCCAGGACCTGTTAGAATCAGAGAGAACTAGAGGAGGTCACCTGTGTCATCACAGAGCCCACAGTGTGGGCAACCCCATGCTTAGAGAAGGCCCAGGAGTCATCAGTGCCTCCTCAGTGTGAGATTTTCAGACCAAAAGGGTCATAGCCCTAGAAAGCAGACATCCCAGTCTGATGGGGAAAAGATGATCATTACAGTACTGATTAAATGGACAGACTTAGCCAAGAGCAGTTGAGGAGAGGGGCAGAGCAATTCCTAAAAGCATCCAGGCAGCCATACTGACTCATCTGAAGGCCCCCCAATTATCATTAAAGCTACTCCAAGGCAGAAGTATTGGAAAGGAAGCATGTGTAGAAACCACTTTATACCCCTGGTCGTCATAATTCTTTCTCTGATGAACTGGAAGTGCAGAAGCCTAAGTAAAATGATCCCTGTCCCCAAAGTACCTCTGTTTCTAATCACCTGTTCTCTTCCTTATATGCCCCAGCAAGAGGCCCTGGCAGCCATCAGAGGGCTGGGTAAATGACACACCCCAATGTCCAACGCAAGGCAAGGCCTTATTGTAACCCGCTTTCATGCTCACATACACACACACACACACACACACACACACACACACACATGCACACACAGCTTATACACACATATTGCCTGCACTTGTCCAGACAGCTGAATGGCCCAACTGACCAGTGAGTGCCTGAGCCCAGTTCCGAGCTGGCTGGATTTCCAGGGAGCCAAGGCCCCTGCCCAGTTTTAGAAATGTGCTCACTTCTTCCAGCACTTACATACCCAATTCACCAAGAAATGGCTAAGGGAAGCTGGGTTCCCCTGTATGGGGACAAGGGATAACTGCCAGAGTCCCCATCAGGTTCTCACTAACTGTGAATGAGTGGACCCTATGAATGAACAGGGCCACTGGGCAGTTGGGTCAGCATTTAGGACAAACTCAAAACATTTTGTTCTGGAGTCTTGAACATCCACAGAAAAGGGCCGAGGCAGAGGCAACCCAGAACCAACCCAGATCTCTGCCCTGGAAAATTACCCTCCCACCCCCACCTACCCTTTTCCCAATCCCGCCCTCACCCTGGTGAGAGCTCCCAGCCAGCCCAGGCAGGGTCCCACCCACTCCATTTCCCATTCCTTCATTCATTCATTCCACAAACATTTACAGGCACCTACTGTGTGTCAGTCAGGGTCCCAGGCCCTGGAGATCCAGGGATGCCAGACACAGCCTTCACGCCAACCCTGCTGGGAGAGGGGAGGAGCTGTTCCTCTGCTCCTCTCATCCCCGGTGCGCTCCACGCAAGGCCGTCGTCTCTTCAGAGAACCATGTCTTCTCCGATACTTCTTGCTGGGGCTCTTGGTGCCAGAACGGCGGCTCAGAAAAGTCTCTGTCCTTTCACTTGCATTAGAGGATTTTTTTAAAGCAGCACAACAGCGACAGCAGCCTTACCTTCCAAAAAGCCTGTGACTTAGGCTGATATTTACATGTATTTGCATTTCCTTTGTACACACGGTTGGGGAAAGAGTGGAGAAGGGAGTTTTGCCAAAGAATGAAAATGCGCCCTAAGCTAATCCTCAAAGTGCTATCGCAATTGCTAATATAAAATCAAGAAGCAATTTATATAGCTGAAATTCAAGTTCTTTCTGTTACTCCCGACCTGGCTCTCCGTCCCCAGCAAACTTACAGCTCCCGAGCTGGCCTGAGCATCTGTCCGAGTCGGGGCGAGCTAGATTTTGTCTTGGTCTTACATATGCTGGAAATGTTCTTTTTCCACGAATTCCTTAGGTTTTGGCCATTTTCAGAGAGCTCTGTGAGCACCCTCTGGTGGCTGACTGAAATTTTTACTGTAAACACCGCAGTTTACCAGGGATGGCTGTATCTGGCAGTCAGGCTCTTTGGTTGGATCTGGGAAACTGTAAGTCTATTTGCCATACTTTGTACCACCTCTTCCATCACATGATAAACGAGATTGAGACCAGAACCATAGCTCTGCCTCACAGGAGGAAAGGTCCTTCACAGAAGGGCAGAGCTAAGAAACAAGGCACGGCCCGAGGCAGGGCGGGGGAAGGGGTGGGGGTGGCTGCAGAGGAGGCCGGAGGGCAGCCCTCCTTCCGGCTCTCCGAGGACTCAGCCCTGAACGAAAAGCCCTGCAATCCCAGAGCAGGCCAAGCTCCCTGAATGGCTTTCTTCCCAGAATGCTCTCTCCTCTACCAGTCCAGGGGACAGCCATTCCTGAGAATCTTCCTGGTCTTCAGAGAAGGGAAGAGGCGTCGGGGCAGGAGAAAGCTGTAGAGGCAGGAAGGAGAGCCACTCCCGAGGATGACCTCCCTGCCTTAAATTCTTACGCCTCTTAAAGAGGCTATGATGAGCACAATAAATACCACCACCTGATTCTCCTCAGCTCCTTCTAGTCTCTGGATACTCCCCAGTCAGTTAACGTGGCCTCATTTTACGAAAAGAGGCCCCAGAAGCTTAAATGCTAATGTGACTTTGCAGCAGCCTGTCAGCCAGGGCCCAGACTGAAGTTTTCCCTCCAGCCTGGTGTCCTGTGGAGCGGCTGTGTCTCAGCCATGTCATGCGCCTGCAACCGTCAGAGCCAGCCACACTCAAACAGGCACATGACGAGGCCTTTGGAGGGCAGGAGCTCGAGGAAGGGTGCACCGGGAAGGAGCCGTCTCACCAGTGGGTTCTAGAAGCCGGAAAGAGAAACAGGCTGCTCAGATCGCAGACTCTGTGGTCTTAAGCCAAAGCCACATCATTTACTGGAAACAAAGAGGCATTGCCTACCAAGAGGAGTCGCCTTTATTGCTACTATTTTTCATTTGCTTTCTTTCACAACCAGGCTCCACGACAGAAGGGCCAGAGCCATCAGTCACCCCACACTCTCAGTGGCAGCCCCGTTGTGCCCCGCTGGGTCTGACAGCGCCACTGAGGGGGAACAATAGCTTTAGTGGGTATGATTGGAGCAGAGCAAAAAGCCCAAAGAGGCCAGTGTGACCACAGCTGCGGGAACAGATAGCTCATGTACCCACAGAGCCACCACCCAGGAGGCAGAGCAGTCCGGGGATCTCCTGTTGAAACTGAACGGAGTGTGTGGGTTTCTCCGTCTAGTCTGTGCCTTCAACAGAATGCAAACACTACTGCAGGCTCGCTCTGTCCCAGACATGGGTGTGTGCAGCAGGCTCCGAGTTCTTCACAGCTCAGGGCACCGCCCACTCTGAACCCTTCACATAGATGAGCTCACCAGTCTTCATGGCAACCAGATGCAGGGGGTGCTGCTGGTGCCCCATAAAAGAGGACACCAAGACAGGGAAGTTAAATAACTTGCCCCATACCACATCCCATATGGTCACTGGCGGAGTCGGGATCCAAGCCCTGGCTGTCTGGCTCCAGAACCTGTGCTTTTCAACCTCTTCGTCCCACTGTTCCCCTCAGGATGCAGTATGAGCGTATTTGTCTTTCACAAAAGCTGCACACAATATGCACTAGTATCCCTTTTACCGAGGAGAAAACTGAGTTATAGAAGAGCTAAATCAGGCGCTACAGCTAGCAAGAGGGAGAGCCAGGGTCTGAATCCAGTGGTTAGACTCCTGAATCCCAACTCTGATCATCACCTCCTGCCACCACCTCCCTTTAAGCCAGGGAAGTTTTCCAATGCTTCCAATTACTAGGTTTTGCAGATTTCCTGCTGGACATTGGTAAGCACCACTCCGGCTTTGTGGCTGACCTTAAAGCCCAGGGAGTGGCCCACCTAGAGGCAGATCTGAAGGGGCTCTTCCCTCCTTGCACAATGTTCTCAGGATCTCTTCCAGATGCTCGTGGGTACATTGCCACCAGCCCCTGACTAGCAAGCTAATGCCAGTCTTGATTCTGCCCAAGTCACCCCAGGTTTTTCTATCTGGAGCCTCCAGGTCCAGGAAGGCGACCCTCCCTTCATTAGCCAGATGATTCCAATTTCCCTGGAAGCACAAATATTTTATGGGACGTAAAGCAGAGCCAGTTCCTCCAGTGGGAATCGGGCTCCCCAGGGCTCAGCTCCTATGGCTTAGGAAATTGGGTAGGGTGGCTCGCCACAGTGCTACTTCTGAGGGGCCAGCAGTCATCAGGCATTACCACATTTTACAGCCTACCTGTCTCATTAAGAAATATCTTAGGCAAATTTTTTCTCCTTTCTGGCTTATTGATCATACACCTGGCTACCTTCCAAAATTGACTCTGGCCTTTATCTTTTAAGGTTTGTGTTCTGCTGTGTGAGCAGCTGAGTTTTATCAAATGGGGTCAACGCCGTGACACCAACTTCAAATCTCCTGGTGTCAGTGCTGGGTGTCGGCCATGTGTCCCTCCAGATCTTCCCTTGTGCTTCCCCCAGGGGGCTGGCCTGTGAGGACGGCATCCACAGGTTCATGTCCTTGGGCTTTATTGGGTGCATCCAATGGAGGTCATGGCAGTAAATAAGCAGGCTGGGGGAGAGAGAGGCAAGAGCATATGTCCTGCCAGCTTACCGTAGGTTATCCACGCCCACTCCTGTGGCCACAGTGCATGCATTCTGGTATCCGTTAGTAGGTAACAACGTACCCACAGCACTTAGTAGCTTACAACAACAACAATCATGTATTTTATTGATGAACCTATCATTCGGACAGGACTTGGTGGGGCAGCTCACCCCAGCTCCACGTGGCAGAGCTGGGGCAGCTCAGTTATGGCTGGAGAATACACTTCTCAGATGAAAAGTAAAGCGGCTCTGGTTCTGGTCAGGACGAGCCCAGTCAGAGCTGTTAGCAAAGGCCTTCAGTTCTCCAGCAGGGCCTCTCTGCGGGGCAGTAAGCCTTCCTCCCATCAAAGCAAGTGGTCCAAGGGAAGGAAAGGTAGCTGCCGGTCTCCCTCTTGAGGCCTGGGCCCGGGAACTGGCACAAATCACTTCGACCACATCCTGTTGATCAAAGCAATCAGAGGCCCCTCTGATTCAAGGGGAGAGAATAGAGATCCTGTTCCTAATAAAAGGAGTAACAGAGAAATTTAGGCTATCTTCAATCCATTACATTTTATAGGTGGCCTTTCCTATAGCTACTCTGTCCGGGTCCCAAGCCCTGCTCTCTCCCGGTGCTCCACTGGGCCAGGAGCAGCTAGCTCCTTGGCAGTGCTTGACCCAAGGGCTCTCTGTGGTTTAATTTACCTACACCCTGACCACACATCTGCAATAGTCTCTTTATTAAACTACCCTTCAAAATACCTGGTTTGAGCCTACCCAAGTATTTGCTGGGACCCTGACAATATTTCTCTGTCAAGTTCCTGTTGGCCCCACAGGAATATTCCATGAGACCACCGTCCTCAACCTCCCCTCCCAACTCCCACCATCCCCAAACTCCCCACACTCCAAACTCCTTCCAACCTTACCTGTTACTTTCCTTCTGGCCCTTGAAAGACGAGTCAGTAAGATCTGGCTAACTTATTAAAATTACCCATCTTCCAGGACGCTCATGGCTTCACACCCACCTTACCCCCCCAAAAATATTTATACCATTACAGAGTTTCTCAAGAGTCAAATGTTAACCCAAAGAGAAATCCATAAAGATAGAAATGTGTGAACCTCTAGTTAGGCTAATAGACAGATATTTGGGGTCAAGCTAGCCTCAAACCACAAAGACAACCTCCAAATCTTCCTGTCGGCAGCCTCCCAAAACATTTGCCTTGACTTTCGATCCCTACACAGAGCTTGAAGATCTATGTTCCTTTCTTTGGATTTTCCCTAATGACTCTCATGCCTTCAGTGGGGGAACTGTAACTGATAAGTCCAGAACTGGGGCAAAAGGGCAAATATTTCCTACCCCAATGGCTCATTTCATTCAAAGACAAGTTTATGTCCAGCAAGTGAAGAGGAACAAAGGTTGTACTTCTATGACACTGCAAAAGATAGTATTTTCTGGATTCTTATCTGGAACACTGATAATATGGTATCTGCCATGTATACTTAATCAGCAGAGTCAAGAAAGGCAGCATTAAACTATATGTGAAGCATTTTCTTCTCTTCTAGTATTTCCAAAACTTCTTTTCATTCGTTAATGCATTGGAGAAATATTTATCTGAGCACTTGCTTATGTGGCAGGCAATGTGCTAAGCATTGGGATTCAATTATGAGCAAAACACATGGTCTGGAACATACATTACTCAAAGAATCCCATAAATAAACATGAAATAAATTGTATGAATATTGTGATACCAGTTTCCTTATAGTATGAGTGTGTATAGCAGGGAGACGATTGTAATCCAAGAGGTCAGGGATAGTTGTCTGTCATCCTTAAGCCCCACTTCTACCTTCTACCAAGCTCAACCGTGCCCTGGGATAACCATGGGACAGTTAAAATGGAAGTGTTATCCCTCTTGCTTGTAGCCCTGAGCCTCTGAATGCTAGGGACTTCACCTGCAACAGCCCTTCCATCTATAGCAGACTGTTGCTTTGTCCAACCCACCCACCCTATGAAAAATCAGGAGCCCTGGGATACTACTCCCACCACTGGGAGGCTTCTTCTAATGCAGAGGGAACCTTGTTTCCCAGTGGCAGGGCCAGGTCTGCTAGGTCACCTACCCGTTGCAGTGCCAAGCTGCCTTAAGACTCTACCAGGCAGTCCCGGCCCCGTGTGCTAGGATGCGTGAAAGGCAATGTTGCTGGACATGCAGTGGGGTATCTGGATCAGATCTTCATCCAGATTTTTAAAGAGCTGGTTTGTATACCTTTCCTGAGTCCATGTTCTACATGAAATATGAAACTCTTTCTACCATGTGTCTGGGTATTACTATCCTGATACTTACCTTTAGTTGTTCTCTTCTTACAGCTAATCATGGGGGAAACTACACATTTAGGCAGTACCCAAGGTGCTCTGGGCCCCATGTACACTCTCTCTTCTAATGGGAACCAAGGGCCAGCAGACAGCCCCCTGGGGGCTTCCATGCCCGCGCTACTAGAGCAGACAGTCCACCAAGTTCTGCCCTTCCCAGCTCGTCCCTGCCTCCGTGTACAGAATGTGTGCCTGCCTGGCCGCTGAGCCCCACACATTCGGATGAAGGTTCCCCTTGGAGGACGCTAGTCTGGTGAGGCAACTAATAGTTACTGAGAGAAACATGACTCAGACTTTGATTTAAATGCTAGTTCTGCCTCTCATCAACTATGTGCATTTGGGCAACATACTGAAACAGCCTCAGTTTCTTCATTGGCAGAAAGATGAGGTACTAATTTCCACCATTCAAGAAGAAATAACAGCAACCCTAGTGCAGTGCCAGGAGCCCAGAAGGTGCTCAACAAACACTTTCTATTCTGTTATGACCAACCTGTTTTGGCCAAAAGTCCTCCGACTCGCCCATCAGCTCCAAGGCCACAGTAAAGGTGCAGATAATTGAAAATAACACTCCATTTGCTGAAATCGAGCCCTCCTTCCTGGCAAGAAGGCCTGTATCCCCAAGGATATGGAGGCAGAAAAGTCAGATTCCACAAAGAGTACTCTGCTGGGGGCTGGGCAGTGGGGCTCCAGGGCTGGAGGAGGTCTACCTGGTCGGAGACATGCCCTCAGTCCTCAGGGAGCACGTGCCGATATCAGAAAGGTTGCAGACAGAGTCAGCCTGCGCCTGAAGTGTGCCCTGACCTGACTCGGGCCAGCGACTCCACGCCCACCCCCATTCTATGAGGCAAGAGGAGGGAGCGGTGACTGGCAGGGACTCCATCTTTTAGCGACATCAAGCTAGTGCCTCCTAGCTGCTCCAACAATCAGAAGAGGATCTGTGAAAGGGTCTGATGCCACCAACCCCACCCACAAACGGATCCTGATGACCCCTCCAAGCTGAGTGAAGGACCCAAGAGCCTCCCTCAGCCTGGCTTGGAAGAGGCCGTGAGAGGCGAGGACGCAGGGCCAGTGCAGCAGTGCAAGCCTCCGGAGTGTCTGAATGCATGCGTGTTGCTCTGCACACCCAGAGGAGGGCCGCCTCTCCTTGGGTGACCTTGCTGGCAGCAGTGGCTTTGCTAGCGTGTGGACTTTCATCATATTCAAAAGATTCTACATTTGAAAAGAGATAAGCTGGAGGAAGCTGGGAGAAAAGGAGTCAGAGAAGGCCCACTGGGGTGGTACAAGCCTTCATCCAAATGGTCGCCCGGGGGCCTGAGAGGGCTGCACACAAAGAGGGCTTTTCTCTCTCACTCACAACTTTTTTAAAAGCAAGGGATTCCCATAATGATAGCAATAATGACCCCATTTATTGAGAGTGGACCATGTGCCCAGAACTCTACTGCCCACTTTAAGTCTGTCCTTTAATTTATTCCTCACAACCACTCCATAAGGTCAGTATTATCTCTGTTTTACAAACAAGGAAACTGAGGCTCAGAGATGACAAATCACCAGCCCCAGGTCATAATCATTCAGAAGGGGTAAAGCTGCAATTCTCAATTTGTAAAGCATAATGAAGAAAAGTGTGGCATCTTACGATTAGAGTCCCGTCAGGATAAGGGTTTCTAAGCTATACACTCTGAGGATTAGGAGGAGTCTTGAAGGGGAGCCATTCACTCCAGGCTTCCATGTCTTCCGTTGACCAAGGGCAGGAGGAACGGACCCCGGGGCCTCAATGAAACATCGCCTTTTCTGTGAGCATTTGGCACATGCTGTAAATTGTGCTGGGTTAGGTCCCTTCCTTTCTTATCCCATCTTCTTATTTAGGAAGGTCAGAGTTGGGGCCAGATCACAGGCCTGTGACCTGTGAGTCATACGGGGGCCCCCTCGCTTAGAAGGGTCCCACACCTGTTTTACTTCTCTGCTGCAGCTGCCCTGACATTCTTAATACATTTAAACAAGGGACCCTGCCTCTTCATTTTGCAACGAGCCCCACAAATTAAGTGTCTGGTCCTGGACAGAGTCTTAGGATTAGGGCAGGGCGCAGCAGCCAGTCTGACTACGGTGTGTCTTTTGCCCTGTCGCCTCTTTTCATATGTAGTGGGTTGCCTGGTTAGAACGCCACACATGGTGGAGCCCAAAGAGACAAATAAGCCACTTTCCAACAAATGCAGATTAAACAGTTACCTCAAATTTGTTGATATAAGAGAAGTTCACTGACAAATGTGCTTTTTCAAAAATGTAACTGTGTAGTACCTGGCACCTCCTGCTAGACTGACCACTATCTATCCCAGGTTTTCCTCCATTTCATAAAAACCACAAAGACCTTGCCACCCTTTCCCCATGATTGCTGAGCTAGGAATTTTAAGAGTGTAATCGTAGCAATTATCCCAATTTTGCTCAGATTTCCACAGCAATATAGAGGATCATAGGAAGAAAAGGAGCATTGTTTGCCGTCCAATTACGTGGAGCATGTGGAAACAGGACCGTATGTCCTGATGTCAAAACCCTTGTGTTTATCATGCCCTGTGCTGTAGGGCATGCTTTAGTTTATTGTGGTAAGGACTCAGATGCCTGAATAAAGAGACACCAGACCTTAACGTTTTCCTAGGACTGTGATCACCTGAAATAGCATTTGCTTTCACCTGAACACAGAAGGGAAAATTCAAGTAGAGAATCTGTGTCTGTGGAGAATTAGACTCCTGCACCTCTTAATGTCATGGCACTTAACAGTATGTAGGCAATATGAGCGAGGTAGATGGACTAAACTAAATCAAAATTAAGCAGTTTCTAAGATTTTTTTTTTAAGAGAGCATCAAGTATTTTGACATGGAGGTCGGTTACCCCTCCCATATACAATTTATCTCCTTAATTCAAACACTAGAGATTTTTCCCTTCTGGATTTCATGCTAGAATAACCGATACCTGTGACGTGTATTCCAAGGCATCATTCATTCATTCATTCATAAGGCCAGGTCAAAACATGTGGGTGCCTTGAATAGGCTAATAGTTTAGCATCCCTTCCACTAATATTATTTTACTGTCCGTTCAGCATCTTTTTAGTGGCGGTGGGGAGAGCTGATTCTATATTAATAAAAAGTGAAAACATCTCTGTTTACAACCCAGGGTCAACTATCCTCTCATCCTCTTCTCTGGGTATTTTCAAAGCAAAACTCCTCTTGCAGAAGAACACTAATGAGCAACGTGTTTACAGGTATGTCTGAAATGGTGATGGAGAAAGGCATTTCGAAATTGCACAGTGAACAGCATTTTGCCTGAAAAATCCCATTCCCACATGTGTAGGACACCGATATACGTTCCAGTTAGACAAAAAGGCTCCTCCATGAAAAGAAAATAAACCTGCTCCTTTGTCCACACCTTTCTTTTATTACTACCCCCCACTGATCTTCAAAGAGTCTTCCACATATTAGTGGAATTAGTGGATCCTTGGTTGACCCAGCCAGTGTGACTGAGAAGCAGAACAAAAGCAGGAAACTCTTTCAGTGCCCTTTGTGAGCAAAGGCTGGCAGTCCCAGGGCCACGGCTGAGCCTGGACTCCCCTCCCCTCTTGTGTACATCAGCTCCACCTTCCCTCTGCCTCAAAAGACACATTCACACAGTCATCAAGACCACTTACTTCCCCAAAGGCCCACATTCACCAGAAAAGCCAGACTCTGACACAATCCCTTAGCATAACTGAAAGAGGATGTTGTCTATCTCACAGTTCCCCGGATCTCCTCCATCAGGGACTCAAGACCCCAGGACCCACTTTGAAACCATTTCTATAAACTGGATGGATGAGCCTCTCTGATAGGCTGCCTTTGTCTGGGATGGCTTCAGGGGAAGGCCCTTCTGGGATAGAAGACCATGATTCTGGAAAGGGAAGACGAAGAGCTAGAACCCAGCTGGGACTCTTTGAACACGAGGGAGAAAAGCCCCCAAATGCCTGTAGAATTGGAAGGAGAGAGATGGGGGTACACGAAGCTAAGGGGAACACCTCCTGCTCACAGACACAAGGCAGACAAACAACAGACATTGTTAGTTACCTACTACTCCCTCCTCCTGTCCATCCCAGAACTCTCCTGAAAGATCTCCTGGGATGTTAACAAGTGGGTAGTGAGTTTCTAGCTCAGATTCACTCCTTGCACATCCTCCTCTTCTAGCCATACAGAAGGCTACTTCTTGAGCAGTGTTGATTGGCTGGGGTTGATTAAAATCAACCCACAGTGATGATTTTAAAAATCACTAACCAAGCCTCATAAGGAAGGCACATTGTGAGAACATTTGGGTATCTTCAGCATGAGACCCAGGAAATCCTCTCTCTCTATTAAACCACCCTTGCCTGTCACTGCAACCGCCTTGCAGATGTTCCTAAACAGAGCTTCCTCTCCCTGCACTCACATTCTAGTTGCAGGTACAGGGAATCCAGTAAAACAGCACTAAACTCTAACCCCAACAAGACGTAAAGGGTGTGAACATCTGAAGAATGTTGCAGAGGGAAAGTGCTGAAGGAATCAAGAGGGGAGAGCGCTTTAACCAGAGGTAAGCAAAATAGGAGTGACATTAGAAGTAGAGGTGTGTAGCAATGATTGGGAGGTAAAAGGCAGATCTGCTCAGGGGAAAGTGGGTTCCTCAGTGCAGACTACTCTGCACACTTGAAATGGAAGTGCTCAGGACACTGGTGTGCTGGTAAATGCTTGACAATGCACTCAGATTTGTCAATTTTGCCAAATTCCGTGGGGCAAATATTTCCTTCGTGGCCCATTTCAAGCGACCAACATGTTATCACTGGACACAGAGTCGGGAAGATGTGCGCAAAGTTGGCTCCAGCACACTACAGAGTCAAGACCTCCGAGGCCTATTTCTTAAGCTTAGCCTGGCTTAATTGCCCCCAAATGGCATTTCTCCAGAGGGAGATGGGCTGACGCAGAGACAAGTCAGCTGCATCCATCCCTGATGTGCTGCCTCATATGTAGAATAATAGAGAATGTGGCCCATTTTTAACATTGCAATTTTCTGAACACTGTTTGCAAGTCTCTGGCCCTCCTCTAGTCTTAGTATTCCTTTCTGTATAGGGCAGGGTACCTTACCAGGTTCTGCTCAGCTTTTTGGGTTAGAGAATAGAATGTGCACCAGCCCAGTTGATGTCATTACCACCACTGCCGATCCCCCTATAGCACTTCCCAGCATCTCTGTGGCTCTGCCCGGAAATACAAGGGGTCATATACTGACTGCATCCGTTCATCGTGCTGAAATGATCTTGAGCCTCTGGACTTGTAACCTGTACTAATATAAATCCTAGAAATAAAGACTCTGAACTCAAAGGTTCTTTTGTGCTGCACAGAGAAGTTGGAAACACCAGAGCACAGCAGCTAGGGGCTCCTGGAAAGACCTCTTGTAGGCCACTTGGCTCTCCCTGGGGACCCTTCCAGCATTTCCTCTTCTCCTTTCATAGCCTCCCTATGAAAAGGACCTACTACAGGGGCCTGTGGCTAGTCGGCGAGTCCTATACAAAGGATTTTTCTGCTGTCCTGTACATTCTCAGAGAGCAGGTTCATGTGTAAGGAACAAAAACAAACATTTTCCAAGTTCTCCCTCATCCTCTCTTCCAGTTGGAGATATACATAGGTTTTCTCAGAGAATAAGATAAGCCAGAAATCAGAATTAAAGAGTCATAAATATGTCCTGAAAATTTAATATAAATATATATGCAGGATTTTTTCTTTTTCATCCAAATCCCAATTATTTTTTAATACCTTGGTTATGGTACAGTTGGAAGGAAACATTCTAGGTAGCTGTTCTGAGACATAGTCAATAACTCCATCTATAATTTCTTAGAGCGATCCTAACTATACAACCATTCTATCTTTCTCTTGGCCTCTACCCTTTGCTTTCCAAGTGAGTTGAGGTAAATTCATTATGGGAGATTTTATTGTATCATACTTCCGCTTGCTAAATACCTGACTGATTTCATTGTTTTCTCAGGCCAAGAACCTAAAAAACTAATTGACAGAGGGATGTGTGTTCTCTTCAAGTTGCACATCCATCCCACCAGAGGATTTTCTGAGTGTAGGCTACTGCTCCAAAGTCGCTGGATATTGATCCTGATATTACACAGTTTTCCAATAAAGATCTTAATCACATGGACATAAATCAGCAGAAGTACTGAGCGTCTCCCTGAATATTCACCCAGTGAGATATGTAGGTGGCGTCTTTGACTAGGCAAGCCTGCAGGCAATTGCATACCTTGTTGGAAAGGGAAGAAATTTCCACTGGGAGAGCTTATCAGTCCTTAAATATTTACGTTTGTTTTCTCAGTTATAAAATTACCACATCCTTCTCAAGAATTCCACCAAGTACACCTATTTTCTGAGGGGATTGTTCTATATTTTGCTCAGCTTTCAAGACAGGACATACTTGACTTTTTAAAACTCACTTTGAAAAGTCGAGGGACTCTCCTTTGTTGCAGGAGAGATGCACAGGCTCACTGGTTTCTGTAATGTTTCTTTTTTGCATACCTATACAAGAGACACCATTCTGCACAGGCTCAACTGTCTTCTACAAAGCACAGCTTCTGACAGTAGAGAACCTAATATTGAACAAACCTTGCACTTGTCATTTAAAACCCTTTTCCTTCGGTTACTTAGTTGAGACTTCTGAGTGAGATGAATTTATCTAATGTGACCTTTACAGTTTACTTCGCTTCACTTCTGTTATAAGCAAAATGTGGGGGGAATATATCTGTCCCTACCTCACACTGAAGAAACAGTGGATAGCTTGGCTCCCATGTAGAAAGTGGTATTCCACAGAGCATGGGGTAAGTGCTGGCCGAGATGAAAGAAAAGATCTTCTTTCCCAAGTAACCTACAATCCCGGAGTCCAACATGGGCCAAAGTCTGGAACAAAAGCCCAGAGACAACCCCACCTATGCTCCAGGACAAGCCCTCATCTTCCTTTCCTAATTTCCTATGGGGCTTAGCACATTTTTCATTAATAAAACCAGATAATGTGGTTTTTAATTAATAACCAGATAAATTTGGTTCACTGAATGAAAGATGAACAGTTAGCTTGATTAGTGTCTTATCTTTGGCTAACATAGGTACAGTATTTAGTGCTTCAGAAACTGGAATAGAAAGATTGATAACTCTTGCTTTGAATTACAAGATGTCCAAAGATCCAAATGAAAAGTATCTGAGCTCATTTTGTTACCACATCTCAATTTTATCTCATTCAGCAGCTTTCTAGGATAGGGGCAGACTGATAGTCTTACAGACATCTCCTAAAGCCCAAGAGATTATCTTATCCCATAGTTCACTTTTTGGAATTCTTTTGGCATTCTTCTATTTGACACACATCAAAACATCAACACCATTAATACGTTTTAATGTGATTTATTAATTTGCAGAGAGGAAGATATGACTTCTAGGCTGATATAAGTGGTCAGAGAATGTCACTGCTGAATAAAAACTAATTACAGTGATTTTTAGTTTGTGCTATAATGTATCTCTACCTTAGTTTTCTAACATGTTGCCTGGATAGTTAACTTGCTTAAAGTAGCTTCTAGCATAAATTATATCATCCTTCCTATGCAATTTTCTATTCACCAACTAAATGGACTGCAGAGGAAGGCCATCAGAGCTGATTAGCTTATTTTACAAGTGAGTCCTTACTAAGTATCTCTCAGTGATAACCAAGATAGTGGTGGCAAAGATAAGCTTTCAGTGGGAGCTGAAACCTTGAGCATCATGGTGTCAGATTTCCCTTACTGCTACTTTCCGTCTGAAAACTACTTCTGACCACCTTGATAATACTTAAAATAGAAATGTCCCTGATTCTTTACAGCCAAAATACTGTGTTAGTATGAGTTTCATTCTCACAAACAGTTCTATAATTAATTCTGAATGCTTTCAATGTTAAAAGATGCATGCGCACTAGAGAAATCATTTGTCATCCCAAACTATGTTGGGGTCTCTAACAGTTTTGAAGACACCTCCTTAGCAAGGTAAGGTTCCTTTCTTTTATTTTTTTATTTTTGACTTTTTTTTCACTTTACTATTTATTTATTTATTAAGGAGTCATTGATATACAATCTTACGAAATTTTCACATGAGCAACATTGTGGTCACTACACCCATATTATCGAGTATACCCCCACGCCCCACTACAGCCTCTGTCCATCAGCAGAGCAAGATGCCATAGAGTCATTAACTGTCTTCTCTGTGCTATACTGCCTTCCCCGTAAACCCCCACACTACGTGTGCCAATCACAATACCCCTCAATCCCCTTCTCCCTCCATCCCACCCGCCCTTCCCCACCCCTCCCCTTTGGTAACCGCTAGTCCCTTCTTGGAGTCTGAGAGTCTTCTGCTGTTTTGTTCTTGAGTTTTGCTTCATTGTTATACTCCACAAATGAAGTAAATCATTTGGTACTTTTCTCTCTCCGCCTGGTTTATTTCACTGAGCATAATACCTCTAGCTCCATCCATGATGTTGCAAATGGTAGTAGTTGTCTTCTTCTTATGGCTAAATAATATTCCATTGTGTGTATGTACATCTTCTTTATCCATTCATCTACTGATGGATGCTTAGGTTGCTTCCATATCTTGGCTATTGTAAATAGTGCTGCAATAAACATAGGGGTACATATGTCTTTTTGATTATTCAGGGATCTTGTTTTCTTTGGGTAAATTCCTAGGAGTGGGATTCCTGGATCAAATGGTGCTTCTATTTTTAGTTTTTTGAGGAATCTCCATATTGCTTTCCACAATGGTTGAAATAATTTAAATTCCCACCAGCAGTGTACAAGGGTTCCCCTTTCTCCACATCCTCACCAGCATTTGTTGTTCCTAGTCTTTTCTATGTTGGCCATCCTAACTGATGTGAGGTGATATTTCATTGTGGTTTTAATTTGCATTTCCCTGATAATTAGTGATGTGGAGCATCTTTTTATGTGCCTGTTGGTCATCTGAATTTCTTCTCTGGAGAAGTGTCTGCTCAGATCCTCTGCAATTCTGTGTCTTTTGATTGGTGAGTTCAGTCCATTTACATTTAGGGTGATTATCGATAGATATGTACTTATGCCATTGCAGGCTTCAGATTTGTGGTTACCAAGGGTTCAAGGGTTGCTTCTTTACTATCTAACAGTCTAACTTAACTCACTTAGTACACTATTTCAAACACAATCTAAAGGTTCTTTTTTTTCCTCCTCCACTCTTTATATATTAGGCACCATATAGTCTGTACTCTGTGTATCCCTTGACTGACTTTGTGGGTAGTTGATCTGATTTTGCATTTGCTCATTAATTAATTGGTCTACTTCCTTTACTGTGGTTTTATTTTCTCTGGTGACAGCTATTTAACCTTAGGAACACTTCCATCTATAGCAGTCCCTCCAAAGTACACCATAGAGATGGTTTGTGAGGGGTAAATTCCCTCAACTTTTGCTTATTTGGAAATTGTTTAATCCCTCCTTCAAATTTAAATGATAATCTTGCTGAGTAGAGTATTCTTGGTTCGAGTCCCTGCTGTTTCATTGCATTAAGTATATCATGTTACTCCTTTCTGGCCTGATAAATTTCTGCTGTGAAGTCTGATGATAGCCTGATTTGTTTTCCTTTGTATGTGATCTTTTTTTTATCTCCCTGGCTGCTTTTAATACTCTGTCCTTGTCCTTGATCTTTGCCATTTTAATTATTATATGTCTTGGTGTTGTCTTCATTGGGTCCCTTGTGTTAGGAGATCTGTGCACTTCCATGGCCTGAGAGACTATCTCCTTCCCCAGATTGGGGAAGTTTTCAGCAATTACCTCCTCAAAGACACTTTCTATCCCCTTTTCTCTCTTCTTCTTCTTCTGGTACCCCTATAATGCGAATGTTGTTCTGTTTGGATTGGTCACACAGTTCTCTTAATATTTTTCATTCCTAGAGATCCTTTTTTCTCTCTGTGCTTCAGCTTTTTTGTATTCTTGTTCTCTAATTCTATTTATTTACCATCTCCTCTACCTCATCTAATCGGCTTTTAAATCCCTCCATTGTATGTCTCACTTTGGAAACTGTATTTTTCAGTTTCTATCTCTTTCTTGAAGTCCTCCCTGAGGTCTTGACTATTTTTCTGTAGTTCTGTGAGCATGTTTATGCTTTTTATTTTGCAATATTTATCAGGAAGATTGGCTATTTCAGTTTCACTTAGCCCTCTTTCTGGTGTTTGTGAGATTTTGGATTTCTTTTGCCTTTTCATATTTGTATTGATTATTCTGGAATAACTTTGTGTAGGTGGCACCTTGTAGTGCCCAGAAGCTCTACTCTCTGGAGCTGCCTATCACCTCCAGCAATGGTGGGAGTCACAGGTTAGCAGTGCCAGTGCCTGTCAAAAGGAAAGAGCTCTTTCCTGCTTCCTGGCTGCAGTGCCTGCCTCCATTGCCAGGGCCAGTGAGCCAAGTGCACATGAGGAGCCTCTGGGTTATGCCCCTGTAGCTGCCATAGGCAGAGCCACCTTCTGGATGGGCTGGCACAATGGCAGGGGCAGCAGGTTTGAGAACTGGTGCTGGCCAGCCAGAAGGAGCAGCAGGCTGCGTATTGTGGTGGTGGGGGTGGGGTCTTGGGGCCAGCCAGCCAGGGGGATGGGGTGCCTGAAGCTCCTGAATGTTTCCAACCTGCTGGGATGAGTGTGCCAGGACAATTTTGTCCACCTGTACTTTCTCCTGAGCAGCAAGCTCTGTGTAATCCTTGCCCCTTTAGCAGCCTGCTCATGTTGGGAAGTCTTTCAAAGTGTCCCCCTTTATTTTGTCTCAGAGTGGCCAGTTGTGGGTACCTCTTCTCCACAAGTGGCTGGAATCACAGTCTCTCCAAGTGTTCCACCTGTTGTTGCTTTCCAACCCCACTAATCTCCAGAGCACCATGTAATATGGGTTTCTGCTCCTGGAGCAGATCTCCAGGGCTGGGTGTTCAGCAGTCCTAGGCTTCTACTCCCACCCTGCTCCATTTCTCTTCCTCTGGCTGGTAAGCTGGGATTGGGGGGAGGGCTTGGGTCCTGCTGGATCATGTCTTTGCTATTTTACCCTTTTCCATGAGGTCTTCTCTTTTCCCCAGATGTAGGCAGTCTGTCACAGTCTTCTCTCTGGTCGCTCTTTCAGGATTCATTGTATTTGCTGTATTTTCATATTATATGTGGTTTTCGGAGGTTTCTGTCTCACTTCTCACACCGCCATCTTTAAGCCTCTTCCTAAGGTCAGGTTTCTTAATGTCCAGAGAGCTCCCTAAGCAGGACAACCCCTGACTTCTTGTCCACAAGCCTAATGGGACACTCTGAGCCCTTTTAAGTGCTACTATATCACTGCCCTCACAATGGAGAGGTCTCGCCACTGAAAGCCTGAGACTGAAGGAACCTGTTGCCCAGTTTCTCAGGCAGTCTGGGACAACCACTCTGGTGTTACCCCCTCATACTTTTCTTTGGTTCTTAAGAGTCATAAAAGACTTCCCTATTTCTATAGACCTTGGAACTGGATGGAATCCTTCCTTCATTCAAGATCCTCATCAGACAGGGCCACCAGCCTCACAAGTATTAAATTGATTTCTGATCATGGCTTTGTCCAGCCTCGTCATAGTTCTGGATTTTATGGCCATGGCAAACTCAGGCTTCCTCAAGACCCCCTGAAGAGGTGGCCTGGGCAGCCAGTACAGCAAGGAGTGTGGTGATAGTAATGGCAAACAGAGCGGTAGCAGCAGTCATCATAACAGCTGTAACACCTATAGGAATCTGTGGTCTGTGTCAGATGCAGCCATGAGCGGCCCACAGCATGGCCATGTCACGAGTAGCCTTCATTCCAGACTTCACAGACAACGACTGGGCCAGTGCTGAGATTGCTTTGCCCCAGTCTGTAGTCCACCCCAGCGACGGTACCCTTTGTGAAGTATGGATTCTTAAACACTGACATTCCCACTCCCCTTTCACACTGTGCCTTTCGAATTTCAGCCAGCAGTGAACATCTCAAGTTATTGCATGGTGCCACAGCCAACCCCACGTGGTTTACTTTCAGCACCATTACCTTCTTTGTCTGTACAACATTAATTTGAATAGTTTATTGCATTACAATGTTACCATTTGTTTGTTTTTTAAGAAGAAGAAAATGAAAAACAAAGTACAGGTGCCAGTGATGCACAGCACTGATTTTATAAACTTATTCTAATTGAGTTCAAGATAGAAATCATTAGCAGTGCCAAAAAACTTATATAACATTCATCTAACAGAGACTCCTAAGCACTTGAGAAAAAAACATTCCTAATCCCCAGCACTCTAGACAGAGTGCCAGACTTGTCCAAGGCTGCTGATTCAGGCCTGTTGGTCCACAGCCAGTCAAGCTCAGGCCAGTCACACTCTCCACCTCACCCCTCTGCGGCCTTTCTCAGTCCTGAGGACTCCTCTGGAAGGACCCCAAGCCCCAGAGTCAGAGAGAAGGCAAAGGGACTCTAGGAGAGGCAGGCTGTGTAAACAGCCAAACAAGCTCCAAGATTCGAACCAAAGTTTTCTGGGATTTCCTCCTTCAAAATCCAAATTACCTGGGAGACTTGCCGCTGCAGGCACAGGCCTTTTGAGCTCTTGGGAAGCAGAGCGCCAGATAAATAAACCATACATGATAAATTAAATTTGTACCATTGCATCTATCTCCTATGAAAGAAGTTCCTGGTCTTATTCTTTCAAGGTTTATATTTCAAGGCAAAATTTAAGCATAATTTAGAAAGTTTCCTTTTCTATTGAGTCAATTTGTTGTTTTTGAAATATTGTACAAATAACTCACATACACTGTTGGGTGGGTGAATAATCTATCTTTTGGTGAAAAGCGTAAGTTCTTTTCGGAAGGAATCATTTGTTTCTTAACATCCCCAAGGCAAAAACCTCCCAAGATAAAGCTAGGACTCTTCCCTTTTCTGTCTTATTTGACGCCACATTTATAAAATAAATTCTCTCAATCAAATGATCTTCAACATATGATTTCAGAGGTTTGTGCTCTTTCCCTCCTAAAGGTGAAAGCTATTTGAAATGTTCATTCATTCATTCAATCATTCATTTGTTCAACATTCATCAAGGGCATAGGACTCCCACAGCACTGTGCTCAGGGGTAGCACCAAAAGATGGGGGTGGGTAAAAAGATGAATGAAACAGGATACCTATGGGTGGGTGCTCAGAAGCCTAGATCACATGCTGCCAGATGCTAAAACAAGGAGCAACTAGGGGGATCCAACATGGCGCCTACATCTGGTTGTTCACAAAGATCATTAAAGAAACCGATTAAAAATAAAATAACTACAATAAAAATAAGCATAAGTGTTCAAATAAAAATAGAAGACCTGAGAACCTGTATTCTCATAAAACCAAATAATTCTGAGATTCAGGCACATGAAGGCTTAGATTGTATTTTAGTGGCTAGAAAATCCCACATAGCCCCTCCCACAACCACCAGAACCATTTTGCTTACTGCTCATAAGTCAGGATCAGGGTCACTGAAATCTTCATTTGCAAAGCCAGAAAACCAGCCTTCAAAGAAATGGTCTAACTTGCCCAGAGAGAATATCCAGGAAAACCTGCATCTTTGACAAGGCAGTCACAAGTTTCTAGTTGTCATTGTGTTATTAGAAAGTCAAAAGCCTATTTCAGCAGGATGTAAGGCTGCTCCCATGGAATCACAGCTCATCAGAGCTAGGTGGAAACTTGTAGATCAGAGTCCATAAACTCAAGTGGTTACAGGGCTCAGGTAGTAACATAAATGATGGAAGCAGTCTGGAGGGGACAAAGATGAAAGGGGGCACCTGCTACTCCACTCTAGCTGGTACTTGCCATGAAAGAATGTGAGTCCAATGGGCCAGGTCTTCCAATTTTTCAAGAGAAGCTAGAAATCTGAATTTGAAAAACTACTCGTGTAATAAGACAGACTGAGCAGACAGCGTTGACCTATCAGTCTCCAGCTTATAATTCCTGATCTAAAGTCTTCACTTAGCATATAAGAAAATAACTTTGGCCTCTTTCTCTTATCTTTTCAGTTTGGCCTGCCACCATGAGGGAGAGTTGGTACTGAGTTAAATTTTGCTGTTTTTCCTGGGTTTGAATTGTTCAGTTGATCAACTGGTCCAGATGTTCACGGGCAAGTTCACTAAAAATCACGTTCAGTGGGCCCTGTATTGTGCTGCCCAGATCCCTATTACCCCAATTGGCAGGCCTCAGCTCTAAGTCCTTTCCCGAAGTTGCCTTCAACTGCCCCCCTCAAGGCTGTGTCTCCTGCATGGGTGTCTGGCATCCAGTGGCTGGAGGATGCTTGTGTATAAAAGCCCAGCCCTCTCACCGCAGCCAGGAAAACTCCAGGGCCATCCCAGGTTCAGAGCCCTCAGTGGAATTTTCTAAAGCCTTGTGGCTACACCACAGCCTGGCTTCTCCCTGAGCCCAGTCCTGCTTCCCTGCAGGTATGGATTCCAAGAGTGCTCTTCAGGACATTTCCTGCAGATTCTCTGCCCTCCAGTCTGCTTCCTGGGAACCTGACCGCCAGCACCGTGCACATTAGGATCTCACTGAAAACCTCATCTGTGGAGTCCAGATTTACAAAGTCAAATCAGAGAACCATTCTGCACTTCACAAATATTTATTTTGTTGTTTTAAAAATTGTTTTGTTGGTTTTTGAAAAATCATACCATTGTAGATGTTTCCTATTCATGTCTCCACCTTTAATTTTAGGCATAGCTGTGGTGGGCTGTTCCAGAAGTTCAGACTCACCTGATACAGTCAAAGCCCCACCTCAAGTGTGGGCTGTGCCTCTTTCTGCCAACAGACTCAGAACCTTCTCTGATGCTTCCAGGGCCCACTTGCAGCTGGAACCCCGAAAGTAATGCCTGGAAGGTGGGGGTGCTTGTGCCATTGAGGACTGGGGCCAATGGATTGCTGCTCCAGTCTCCCAGCCTTCAGGCATGGCCAGCAGTTCCCGTTACCCATCTCCGCAGCCTTTACACACCGAGGCATGGGCCTTCACTCTCCCAGTCTCCATCTCCTCACCCTGGGATTGTGCCCAAGATCAACTACGCCAAGTCCTTTCCCATGAGGCTCTGCTTCAAGTGGGACCCCGGCTAAGACACATGCATCCTCACTGCTTAAAAACTCAACAATACAGAAAAGCATGAGAAGAAAGTAAAGTCCATTTTTGAAACATCCGTCCACTCATATTCCTATATATTAATGGTCACTTACAGGTAATTTTAAATAAACCAGATCAACCCACACATTCTGTTTGGTAACACTGCAGGTCCCTTCAAACACTGGTCTTATTGAGTACATTTAAAATTCAAATGAACTTCTACAGTTGTTTCATCCATCCAGCCATTCATTTAACAAATGTTCGTTTTAGGTCTTCTATGTACAAGGCACACCGCTAAACATTGGAGATGTTACAAAGACATATCCCATGCCCTTAGGATATTTATATTAATTTCCTATTCAATTTTTCAGAAGCATATTGATTGAACAAATTAAGACACATGTGTTTTCAAAAACCACATTAGGACTCCTTGAAATCTAATGCCATAGGCTTTAACTAGAGTTTTCACCCAGGTGGCATGTACAAAATGAAGGATTCCTGGGTTCATTGGCTCTACCCCTAAGCAGAAGTGTGCCCTTGAGCCTAATTTTTCTTGTTTGTAAAGTGGGGGATAATAATAATAACTACTGTTAATAATAATAACAACCTGACACAATGAGAAGATAAAATGAGATCATCAACATTAAGAACTTGATGTAGTACCTGACACAGAGTAAGCACTCAATGCGTTTTCACTGTAATATCAATTGTTATTTTCATCTAACATTAACCTCGGGTCCACTATGTGTGTAGCATGAATCTAGGCATCATGGGAATTGGGCAGAATAAGTTGGACTCAAAATATAGACACTGTCCAACGCTGTTCCACTCAGCACAGTTTTACCAGCGTGGAGTCCTCTCACTGTCACTGGGGGGCCAAGGCATCAGGAAAGCATCGTGCTCCCCTCATCACTCCCTGGACCATAGAGAGCCTGGGCTCACCTGTCCATCTGGTGTCAATGCACGGGTGCAAGTGGTGATCTTGCCACATTTGGAGTTCAATCCAGGCTCCCAGAGTCCTGCACACAGTGTCTACCAGTGCTGTAAGGAAAACACAAACCAGAAGAATGCAGAAGGGATGTAAATACCAGATTGCTCAGCTGTCTGAGCAAATATCTTGCTGGCATAGAGATTCTCATTGTGTCTCAAGTCCTCGGGAAGCATTAGGTTAGGCAGCTGCTCCCTAAGCCACGCTGTACCCTCAGTATGAGGGGCAGGCTCACAAGGAGCTGCTCTCTTCTACCTTTCGTAGTCCTTCCAGCACCCAGCATAGCCTTAATCCTCCTAGATGCTCAATAAGTATCTGTCCACTGGTTGACTGGGTCCTGGAGAGCTCCTTGAATACTGCCCCAGCAGAGAAAGAGTGTAAGAAGTGTGGAGAATGTTTTAGGCAGGGCATCACTTTTGAAAACCTGACTTTCCAAGGACTTCCTTCTTATGCTTTGAAAAGTGCTTTAGGGAGAGAGAGAGCAGATAAAATCCAGTCTGCCCGATGATGCAGTGTGATGCTTCTAGGTGGAGTGGAACAAGGGTGGAAGCAAGAACAGAATGTCTGTCACTCCATGCACAGAATGATTTTAAGACCAAAGGAAAAAAATATACACAGGCTGGAAAACATATCTGAGGTCATGACAAGATCAGATGAGAAATGAGACTGTTCTAAAGCTGAGGATAACAAGCCACTCCCTGAAGATATATCTTGTTTGAATTATTCATTTGTAAGGCAACCAGGAACATTATATAAGAATTAAATTAGAAACAGCGGAAACATCAAATCCAAATTCTACAAGGTAACAATCGGCTGCAGCCTGTTCATATTCTGCAGCTTATTCACTTTCCAGTTCACCACCATCCTTACCACCCTCTAATCCCTACCTGCCATAAAGTTACCTGTAAGTGACCATTTATCACCATGCTTCCACTATTGTTTATCTTACAAATAAAATTAGGAGGAAAATTAAATTTTTGCCCTCTTGTCTCTATCAAAACTGGAAAAACAAAAGATAGACTGAAAGGGCTACATGTTTCATAAAAATGATTTTATCCATAGCCCACTTTACTCATTTATGATATATTCTGGACTTGTAGGCATTTTTGTATTTGTGGAGGGCCGGAAGTGAGAATGCCAGAAGTGAGATCATTGTGGGCAGCTCACAGAAGTGAGCCTGTGTATATAAGCCATGCTTTGAAATAAAACCGTGTCACTTGTCCACCACCAGTGGCCAGTGGACCTCCTGACCCCAACTTTGGTTCCTGTGTCTTTCTTCCTATCTCTGTGTTTTTCTTGCCTCTCCCACCCACCCCTCTCAGGTTCAGCTGGATTGTGGAGCTGGTCTCCCCATTTATTGAAGTATATCATTGATACACAATGTTATATTGGTTGCAAGTATACAACACAGTGATGGAACAGTTACCCACATTATTAGATCCTCACCCCAACTAGTGCATCTACTGTCTGTCAACAGAGAAAGAAGTTACAGAATCATTGACTATATTCTCCACGCTGTACTTCCATCCCTGTGACCAACTTATATTATGATTGAGATTTCTGTACCCTTTTACCCCCCTCACTCTTCCCACCCATCTACCCAACCCCTCCCCCATGCATTAGTCACCTCTCAGTGTCTATGAGTCTACTGCTCTTTTGTTCATTTTGTTTTGTTTTTATAATTCAAAAATAAGGGAAATCATATAATATTTGTCTCTCTCCGCCTGGCTTATTTCACTGAGCATAATACCCTCTAGCTCCATCCATGTTGTCACAATTGGCAAGATTTTTTTTTATGGCTGAATAATATTCCATTGTGGGCAAGTACCACCACTTTATCCATTCATCTGTGGACACTTAGGTTGCTTCCACATCTTGGCTATTGTAAATAATGCAGCAATAAACATAGAGGTGCATATGTCTTTTTGAATCCTTGTAGGTATTTTAATTGCATCCTGTATTAGTTTCCTATTGTTACTATAACAAATTACTACAAATTTAGTGGCCTTAAAACAACACAGAGTTAGTATTTTATAATTCTGAAGGTCAGAAGTCCAAATGGGTTTTGCTGGGCTAGAAGAAAGGGGTCAGCAGGGCTGCATTCCTTCTGGAGGCTCTAAGGGAGAATCCATTCCCTTGCTTCAGCCAGCTTTGGAGGCGCCTGCACGCCGTGACTCATGGCCCCCCACCAGCAACAGCTTCACTCCAGCCTCTGCTTTCAGTCATTACAGAGTCTCTCTGACTCTCACTTTCCTGCCTCCCTGTTTCCCCTATAAGGACCCTGGTAATCATATTGGGCCCACCTGGATAATCCAGGGTGCTCCCCCATCTCAGGATCCTTAATTTAATAACATCTACAAAGGCCCTCTGTGCATGTCAGATAGCCTATTCCCAGGTTCCAGGAATTAGGATGTGGACATCTTTGGAGGGGCCATTATTCTGCCTATCACACGTCCTGTCATAGATGCCAGGAATTATTACGCCACTGCTTCTAAAGGAATTCCCAAGGAGGAAAAAAGGGCCAAAGGGAGGGCTGAACATTTTAAAACTTTTTAAAACAATCCAGTTAAAATTCATCTTGCTCAAATTCTTGAACCTAAAATGAGGGAAATAAGGGAAATGAGGAAATAGAGTGGTGTGGTGGCATTATGTCAGCATTTAAATCTCTTTCTAAGTCTAGAGAATTGCCACCTTCTGAGTTTTGGTGGGAATGAGGACAGCTTCCCATCGCAGAGTATGTCTAAGCTAGACAATGGCTTTCCCATAAACCCTTGCAGGGGGCCAGGCCTGAGATCTGGCTGCACCAATCAGAAACGCCACCTGGACTTGAGATTGAGAACTGGTGGTGCAGGAAGCACGGGACAGGCACCTTCTCAGGTGAAAGCAAACAGTTCCTATCAAAACCACTAGTTCTAAGGGAAACTACGGCATTTTTCCAGCCTCTTTGCTTTGAGCTTGGTGTTCATTTTGTGAATTACTCAGTATTTTAATAAACTCCTTTCTGGCTTAACTCCAACACAGCCAGCTTCTGTTGCTTGCAGTTAAGGACAAGGACCAACACAGAGTATATGGCTACACAATATTCAAGTTAAGAGCTCTGAGGTCAACCAGCACTGGGTTCTGGTCCTCGATCTGCCACTTTCTAACTGCGTAACCTTGGCCATGTTACTTAACCTCACTAAGTTTCAGTGTAATAGTAAAAGCATTGACCCTACTTCATAGGTATGTGGGCAATAAATAGAAGCGCACATGTGAAGGACTTAGCTCAGTGCTTAGTATATGGGGATAACTCAAATAGCAGCTACTATTCATTTTTAAATCTTTGCATTAAAAATGTCAACAGAGAATGCCAATTGTCCCCCAGTATTCCCCCAGTATTCATTCTACTCTTTTTCTTTGGTAACAGAAGTCCCAGTTTGTACCTGAGTACATAGCCACATGGAAAAAAGCCTATCCCAGTCCCCCCGAAGCTCAGTGCTCCTATGTGACCAGGTTCTGGCCAATAGGCTATAAGCAGAGCCACACAACTTCCAAGAAGCGTCCTTAGAGACAGGGCGCGATGACTGATGCTTGAACAGCTTCATTGGACCTTGAGGTGGAAGCCGAGTGTTGAATAGAGTGGCAAGATAAATCTCTGAGACTCGTCAAGTACTCTCACAAACCCTGCACTAACTACCATCAGGCCACTTTAGTCCAGAGAGAAATAACTTTCCATATTGTTCAAGCCTATACGACTGTGGGTGTCCACCAGTCACATCTGAATCTAAACCTAATTGATCCAGAGAATCCTTCCTACGACATCCCTAATGCTAAGTCACCCAACTTTTGTGCAAACACTTTCACTTGTGAAAGCTTCACTACCTTCCAGGGAGCCCACCCATTTCGTTCATATACTATGTAGTTAACACGTGAATCCATTGTTCTAGAAAATATGTGAAAAGTAAGAACAATACACTTTAAAGTATGAAAGTCCCCATCATCCCCACCTCAAGCTTCCTCAGAACTAACCGTGGTCAACAGTCCCATGTGTGTCTTTCTAGTCCAATCTAGACACATAGCGAATGTATCGAGAAGGAGCCAGATGACAGACACTCGGTGGCACTCAAAAACTGATTGCATATGGGAATGGTGGGATAGAGAAGCATCAAAAATTAAGTCGAGGGTCAAGCCTGGGGGAAACCGGGCAGAAAGAGGGGACACAGCAGGAAGAAGAAGAGGAGAAAGAGGACAGAGGATGATAGGAAGTCCAGCTCTGGGCAGTTTCATCTCCAGAAGTTGGCTGATGCCTCAGGCAAATGCCTGGAGAAGGTCAAAATGTGGCGTGGAGTTGAGGGTGTGGAAGGCAGTCCCATGCAAATAGCTGGAGCTAGATGAGAGTGTCAAGGCCCCTGGGTGGGAGGTTGGAGAAGAGGGCCAGAGGCAGATCTGGGGGGAATACCGACCTGCCTTAACAAGGTTTAAGAGAAAAAGCCACCAGAACAGAAAGCAAATAGGTAATTAGGAAGGTACAGGGAGATTTCCTTAAAACAAGAAAGTATCACTTTTTTTCCCCCCGCTTAAAATAATGAAAACAGTTTGAGAGGCACATTGGGCAGCTCAGCAGCGTGTAGGTGAGTCAGGGCGAGGTCGCTGGTAAACCGAGAACAGCCACCACTCTGAGCAGCGAGAGCCGCCCCAGGCCACACGCGACTGAGGAGCGGGCAGGCGGGGCGGGGCAGGCGGCCAGCACAGCCCCCAGGTCAGGGAGGCGGGCGCCACCCGGCTCCGTCCCAGAGCAGATCCCCACACCTCCCCGGCTTGACGCAGTTCGTTTCTCATTCAGATGGAGCCTCATGCAGGTCAAGCCCCCATCTTAGAGCTATGACTTCCTGGACACTGGCAGTGGGCGTAAAGAACAACGGAAGTAAGACACTGGCTCTTCTTTTTCCTCCAGGTTTATTGAAGTGTGATTGACAAAACTATATGTATTTATAGTGTTCCACATGATGCTTTGATACACATATATTTTGTGAAATGATTACCACAATCAGGTTAATTAACACATCCATCACCTCACCGTTACCTTTTTTGTGGTGTGGTGAGAGTGCTTAAGACCTACCCGCTTAGCAACTTTCAAGTGTTATAATACAGTGTATTAACTACAGTCCCCCTGCTGTATGTCAGGTCCCCAGAACTTACCTCATAATCGAAGGCTTGTATTCTCTGACCAGCATCTCCCCACCCCCGAGCCCCCAGCCCCCGGTAACCTCCATTCGCCTCTCTGTGAGTTTGATTTTTTTTAAGATTCCACATATAAGAGAGATCATACAGTATCTATCTTTCTCTGTCTGGCTTATTTCACTCAGCATAATGTCCTCCAGTTTCATCCATGTAGTTGCAAATGGTAGGATTTCCTTCTTTCTCATGGCTGAATATATGTGTATATATATATAACACCACATCCTCTTTATCCATTCATCCATTGATGGGCATTTAGGTCGTTTCCATATCTTGACTATTGTGAATAACACTACAGTGAAATGGGAGTGCAGATACCACTTTGAGGTAGGATGTGTCCTTCATTGCTGAATCATATGATGGTTCTATTTTTAATTTTTTGAGGACCCTCCACACTGTTTTCCATAGGGGCTGCCCTGATTTATATTCCCACCCACAGGTACTGACTCTTCATCACGTCCATGCAGGAGCCACACCTGTTAGTCCTGCTCATGGTGCCCTGGCTTCAGCCTAACAAGGCAGCGCACAGTCATTTAGTGAGCACTGACTGTTTGCACGGGTACCCATTCAGAAGGGAAGTAGAGTGGGAAAGGGAGTAGAAAGGAGGGCTGCCTGTGTTCATACAGGATACAGAGTCTTGAGCTTCTTTGAGGAAGAATAGGACAAAAGCAGAGAGGATGCCACTTATCTAGGCCCAAGGGAATCCTGAGTCTATCCCTGATATAATGCTTGGCCCTCTCAGCCTTACAACATCTGCCCTTTGTGACAAGCCTTCAGGCCTTTGATAGAGGAACTGCCTAGAGAGAATCTGTACCTTTTCAAGCATAGAAATCACCACCAGAAATCTGCTGATCCAACAAAGCTCCTGGAAAGGATTCAAGGCCTTCCTGCCCAGTGAGACAACCACACAGAAGACTTTAAAATGCACAGTCTCAGTTGACTTTCATTATAAGATGCGGCATGTACAAATATTATTATCACCGTCATCCTTACATCACAGATGAGGAAACTAAGGTGCAGAGAAAGCAAATGACTTACCTAAGGTCACCTGCTGAGGCTTAACTGTGGGTCCCTAGGCTTCAAGTTAGGCTCTCTCCTCTATGCCACAAGATGCCATTGGATTCTTCCTGTACCTTGGAGGGAAGATACTTAAATGGCTGATACTCCCTGCAGACAGAGTAGGTGATGAGCTTGCCGTGTCTTTTGAGTAGTTTGTTAAATTTATTTTATTTATAACACTTTGTATAAACATTAGAGAAATTGTTTCAGCAATTTCCACTCCAACTTTGGACTCTAGCAGAGTTTGCACTTCCAGCCCCAGTTCTGCCTGGCAGCAGATTTAAATGGCATGTGAGATGAATGGCCCCACAGTCCAACCTCCTCCCAACATGTACCCTGCTGTAGAGACATTTTCTTAGTGACCCAAGGTCAAACTGGTTGGGCGTGATGAGCTGATGGTGTGCTATGCCTGGGTTAGTCCTTTCTCTGTATCTCCATGGTGTTTGCTTAAGAGTCTCAAAAATGTTACATGATCACTCAACAGATGCAATCACTTTATATATCTGCTTTATACACACTGTCCCACTGAAACCTCACAGAAGCCCTGCAAAGCAGGCATTATTCTCAGTGTACCGAAGGCCAGAGGATTTAGGCAAATTATCCAAGATTCTACAGCTGCAAATAGCATGGCTGGTATTCAAAGCTAAACCCATCTGTCTCTAAGACCTGAGCACTTTCTACTGGTCCACTAAGCCTCCTGGCTGAAGGACATGATGGGAAAAATGAAAATAGATCAACAATAATCTTAGAGCATTGCACAGTGACCTTTCTAATAGAGTCTATTTGCTCAAGGAAAGAAAACAGAAAGAAGGGAGAGACAGAGACAGAGAAACACCATAGATATTGTTTGGAACATTCTATCCTTGGTTCAAATATCTGAATATATGTTGTCCTATGTTTTAAGAGCTACCGGTCGGTACCGGTCCGGGGCCCTGGAAAGTGAGAAGAAAAATGGGAGAGAGGTGACACAGGCACCGGGGGCAGAGAGACCCTGAGCCTTCCATGCCAACATCTCCAGCCTATTTAACAGATTACTTTCAGACTTTTACTTTTGTGTAATAATTTGAACACATTAAAGATTAGCATTTGGAGCTAAAGGGAGAATGCTAGAGGTTTTGCTTAAAACAGAAACAATAAGCATGCGTTCTCCTCTTCCTCTGAAAGCTTGTCCCAGGCCGCAAGTGTGAAGGCACTTGGCCACCGAGACTCAGGTGGCTCTTCCCGCCTGCTGTTTGCAGGAAGGAAGTGACAGCCCCACATGACAAGCTCTCGGCTCATCAGCCTTCTCGGCTAGCTGCCGGAGCTCACTTCCAGCTTCACCTCACAGCCGCATGTGAACTCAGCCCCGGTGCCTGAAACAGCCTCTGAGCCCACATTTGCATGTCAGGGTGTGTGTACGTGAGTCCCTTCTCATGCTGTGATTAAAACTCAAAGCAAGTGCTATTTTCAGCCCGAGCAGCTGCCAGGTCTTCACAGCCAGGTTGGTGGAGCTCAAGCTGCCTGGTGCGAAACATGAAGAAAGCATCTGGGGAGGTCAAAGCCTTCAAGCTTGCAGGATTATATGGATTTCAGACTCTCTGCTTCAGTGACACCCCTACATAAACAGACACCTTTCCTATTGCCAACGCCCACCGGAAGGAGCCGCAATGGGATGTTAAGTCTCGCACGGGTTTTCTGAAGAACTAGTGTGATGGGGGGGCAGAGCTTAGGGTGTCCCCAGCCCAGGCTCCCAAAGCATATACAGGATGCCAAGGGGAGAAGACAGCATGCAGGGCATGGTGGGCACTCGCTCAGGGTCCCAGCCTGGGAGGCAACTGTGACACTCAGAGCAGGACTCAGGACAGGCGGACTCTGACGGTCAGATAAGGCTCGAGTCACTGAAGGACCAGGCCTTATTTTCCCTTTGCCCTAAAAAGCCCACGGGGGAAAGAGTGAAGGTCATCAAGTTCAAAGCGGTTCCTCAGAAACAAGTGCAGACTCAGTTCTAAGGCACGGGCCAATGAGGGTCCTATGCACAGGGTCCACTGCTTCCAACGCTCTAGGTGGGTCCCGCTGACCCAGCACCTGGGGTGGAACAGGAGGTGTGTGCTTCCCATGAAAGGGTGTGGAGTACAGCCCTGTAGAAGGGCATGGTCTAAGCCAAGCCATGATGCACCTGGAGAAGCAACTCAAGTTCCACCCCAAAACCAAAGATGAATTCACACTACTCCCAACAGTGTCCACCTCCCAGCAGAAGCCTGGGAGTTAATTTGACAAAACAAAAACCCAGTCTGGGCCAGGGCCAACCTGGCTGCCTGTAAAAGGCCAGGGAGGCAATGGGTGCGGATGGGAGGCAGGAGAGGGGGAGGAGCATGCATTTTGGGCTCCCACGACGAAGAAAGCTGGCCTCTTTGTGAGTTGGCAGTGCCCTCCACGCTCCCTCAGCCTAGTCCCTGTGATTGCCCAGGGTCCTTTCCTGGTCTCCAATTCTTGATCTAGCTCAACTGAAGGAAGTCATGAGAGGTTCAGTCACTCACACGAAGCAGCCTGACAGACCTGGCTCAGAGCCCTGCTCTCCTCACTTCTAGCCCGGTGCTCTTTCCCACCAGAATAGAGATGACTCGCCTTGTCTCTTCAGCCACAAAGAATAGTATTGACGAAAATATTCCCAGGACCTCTGCAATTGCATCAGTAATATAATCACTCTTTGAGTTGATCCAATTCCAAGGACACATGGTAAGGGACAGCCATCTGACTCCTTTCCCCTTTATGAGTGAGATTCAGAGAAAAGAGCACCTTCCCACTTGCAGAGAAGACTAAAGCCAGCGGTCCGGCGTGACTGGGCCAAAAGTCACACAAGCAGTTGGTACTGGAGACGAAAGCAGACGGACAACCACCACTCGGCAGTCTTGCCTCTCACCCCAGGCTCTGCAGAGTGGAGCTGCGCCTGCACCATCGTCGCTGAGTCTCTGAGCACCGGACCAATTGCCTTTTCCTCCCACTCACCCACTGTAGAAAAATGTACCATCCTGGCTGAGCAAGGGGACCAGTCAGCTGATGCATTAAGTAGATTCTAAGGGCTCTTTATCTTCTTGACTCAGGTAACATTACGTAACCTCAACGTTTTTAACCCAAATAAACATTGCCAGGGCTGAGGATTTTTCAGGGTAGATAGGATAGGAGGGCTTAGCCCTGGCATCTCCTGGGAGGCTGGGCACTGCCTCCCCTGGAGCAGGAACTGATGCCAGGGACTCATAGTTCACAGCTGCGCAGGGGGCTCTGTCCACAGGCCCAGGTCGCCTCTGCGAGCTTCTGACCAGCTGTGAGCTCCTTTGCACCCAAGTGCAGCAGGTCACTGGGGGCCCCTTGAAATGCAGAGCAAAATCTGCCGCCTGACACGTTCACCCTGGCTGTTTGGCTGCTTTGCATGCCTATGGGGCAAGCAGGCTATTTTTGAGCAGATTTCATAACCTTCTTTGTAGCTGCTGTGGCTGCTGATTGCACATGTGTTTCCAGCTCCATTCCTGTGGCGAGAATGTTTACAGAGATAGCACGCTGTCAGAGAATGTAGAGAAAGCAAGATTGAGAGATTAGGAGCACAATTTCCATGTCTAGACATAGTTTGCACAGCCGGCATCTGCCCCAATCAGAGTTCCCAGGATTCAGCAACTCGTGCTGATCACGCTCTGTACCATTCATACCATCCCAAGAACTTTACTGTGAAATCTCCAAGGCAGAGGCAAGGGGCGAGGAGAATGCTCTGGCATCCCTCCTGGGAATAAATCCAGGGTGGATTTCTGAGGGTTGTGGGAGGAAAACAATGGAAGTACCAGAGAAATCTATGAAAGTCTGCATACATTTTCTTTTTGTAACCTTACATCTCAAGTTCAATTCTGGCCTCTGCGGCAGGCTGCCTTTCACTGTCTCAGCTGGTAGGGTTGTTTTTATCCCTACCTGCAGGGGTTGCTCATTTATCTATCCCAGTCTGCTTTTTTCTCCTTTGCTTTCCTCCTGTCAGCCTGGTGGCAAGCCTGCTCACCTATCTTGTTTTTAATTTATCCCTTTGCAACTTCACTCACTGTGCTCAGGGTCCGTCAGGAAGCGCGGGTACTTCCTGTTATACTCAGCTTGCACTTCGGAGCTACACCATGTCCATCGATGTGACAAAGGGAGCTTTGAAGCTTTGGTCTATTCGTTACGTGCCCTTTCCACCCTGTTCTCCTCTCCTGGTTCCTGTCATGTCCTGTGTCAGGACCACCCATCAGGAGCCACCTCAGGGAAGGATCCGTGTCACCTCACCCTCACTGCCACCCTCACAGCCTTCTGGGATGGTGTTTCCAAGAAAAAGAATACCGGCCAACCACTGAGACCACTTAGCAAGCACAGGATTAATGATCCATATGCAATTTTCTTGTTTTCATTTTCACTTAATCCTCACAACAATGTTCTGGGGAGGTAGGTAGCTGTTATTTTCCCCACTTTACACTTAAAACACCCGAGGCTTCAGTAGGTAAAGTCATTTGCCCAAGTACATGCAGCTGGCTAGTGGCAGAAACAGACTTCATATTTAGATCCACTTAACTGTGGAGCCTGAATGCTTAAAAATTCTTGAAGGAATTTAGGAAATGAACAAATGAATATTCAAGATTCCCAATGCTCTGGTTATGCAGTTTCTCATATTTGCTTCTGGTTCTTTCCTGACTTCCAAGGAAGAAAAACCCTGAAGAGAATTTTACAATCTAAACCAAGAAACCAGAGCCCCATTCTCCCACCAGCTGCTGGCACTTAGTGCCCTTTCTTCACGCAGAGGGAGGTCATGGCCTCCACCAATGTGCTCACCATAGGGCTCGGGGAGGGCCTTCACCGCCCGCTTCCTGGGGCTCCCCAGCTGGGCGCATGGCCCGGGAGGGCCAGACCTCATGCGCAGCAGAGCAGCTATGTCACTGACCACAGCTACGACCAGATAAATTGAGGCAAGACCATGATTTCTCAGAAAATCAGAAGGCAGGCCAAGGAAACCACCAAAGATAGAAACAAACAAGGTCTTAACAGAACTATTTACAAAATAATGAGCTGATTTCCTGGTAAAGTTACTGCAGAAATCTTAAGTTTCTCTGAAATTCTTCCGTAAGTCTGACATCCATGAGCTAAAAGTGCAAAAGGAAGCAGCTTCTTATGTCAAGCTACCAACCTGGGAGGAAAAGCAGGAGTCCAAGTCCTTACCTTAACCTCACTCATCTCCTGCCAGGCCACAGTCCTAGGACTCGTTACCCAAGCTGATGGAGTTTTCAGGCTTTGGCAGGGGAACAGCATCCTAGGCCTTCTTCGGAGGCCAGCACTGGGCTGGGGTTGGGGCGGGCGGGAAGGTGATGTGAAAAGACATCAAGGGCAAGTCAGGGGCAGCCCTGCTGGCGTCCTTCTGCCCCGACCCCACGCCGGCCCAAGCTGTGCCTGTGTGGGAGGACGTGCCCTGCTGACTGACCCTGCCTTGCTGCCTGGCTCCTCGGGGTCAGTTCCGTCCAGCAAGAGCGTTTCCGGCTCCTCCCAGGTGTGCGTGCCAGGGCTGGTCGCTTCAGGGGACGGAGGGGCAGAATGCTAGGAAGCTCTATAAAGATGGAGGGGTAAGTGCTCACACACCTCTCTCCCTGCTACTTGAAAAGATTCCTGGATTCCTACAGTTCTTCCCTTCCTCCCTCCTCTTAAAGAGGAAGGATTCTGACCTTCTAGAAAAGAGGCTAAGTGATCCACATAGTAAAAGGAGAGAGTGAGGAGGGGAAGAGGAGGGAGAGAGCTGTGGCTTTGGCATGTGAGATGTCCAGAGCAGTTTCCAGAGGCTGGAGGACAGGGAAGAGAAGGAGATGAGTAAGTTACATCCATGTGGTCTATGAATTTAATCCTGTTTTGTAGTCTTTGAGAGACCTGGTAAATAATGAATTCCTTTTAAAAAACATTTTTAGTGACATATCTGCAGAGCTGTGTTGGCTTTTGACATGGTTCCATGTAAAAACTAAGTCATAGGTCTCTACTTTCAAAAAAAATATGGAAGTGTTTTGAACTCCAGATATTTTTGATATAGAAAGACAATTATCAGTTTGAAGTCATGCATCCAGAGTTGCTCTCTTGATTCTTTGATTCCTGGCTTCTTTGCTTTCCTCCTTCCTATATAATCTAAAAGGAGAGGAGAATACAGCTACTTGAGGACAGGGAAGATTTCTGGTGAGCCCAAAACAGGTGCACAATAAATGGTTACTGAACTGAATTAAGAATTTAGGTGCCGCTTCATGTCATGAGAAGATGCTCAGAAAATTACGTCATATACTAAAATGATATCAAACAATATCATATACCTGTAATTGTTCAAAAAAGAATATATATATATATATACCCACATATCCATATAAAAATGAAATAACCAAAATAGGTGGAGTTCTGAGTGGCTTGGGGTTTTCTTGGTCTATGTTTTACCCAAAGTTTCTATAATAAATATGCAGTTTCCTCCAGAAAACTCTTTTCTAAAAGGCAAGAAAATTAAAGTCTGGCACATTGGGATGACAGGATAGTCTCATCAGGAGAGGGAAAGAGTTTTAACATAAACCTGCAGTCCTGGACAGTCTCAGGCAGGGAGAAAATGTCAATAAAACCACTCCCTATGTTCACTGTGGCAACATTCCTAGCAATGGCAGAACATTTTGTGTTGGTGGGGAAGCTGGTTTGCAAGAGAAAACAAAGGCACTCTTCCTTCAGTTAAGAAAACATATTTGTGTTAATCACATAGACCTATAAACTTCTCCAAACCTGAAGAAATTATTCCTCTTCAGAACAACCATAGCATTTTGAGGCAACTTTCTGGACATTTATCTCTCCACTTTGCATTGCATCAGCTCCTAGGAAAGACATGGGGACTGAAATTGAAACCAAAAGATATAAATTCAGGACCTGGCTGTACCACTTATGAGCTCAGGGACATTGAGCAAGTCATTTATCTTTTTCAAATTTCACTTTACTTGCCGTTCAAGGAATGTTGTACAATAAGAATAATAAAGGACAAAGGAAGAAAAAAATCAGAACCAAAAAAGGCAGCAAGAACAAATAAGTTCCTTGTAAGGGTTGATAATACATCTGTGTTTGAACATTGATCTGTTTCCTGCCATCCGTTTTTGCTGCTATCCAGCATCCAACTGTCCTTGCCATTAATCTGCTGTCTTCCTTTTGGAGACCACCTCATTACTCTTGAGAGGGGCTATCCTCTCACTGTGGACATCAAAGAGAATAGCTCCCCAAACTGAAGCTGGGCCAGTCAGAAGGTTCTCTCAGGACTTCAATCTTGAGTGAGTGATCCAACAGCAGGGACAGAGGAGGACACCTTACTCACCTTGGCCCAGCCAGTTTCTGTGGCCTCTCTTCCTAGCGCACCTGTGGTTTCTGTCTGTTTTCTGAACTTGGTCTTTGTGCATCCCATCTCAAAGGGCACTCCACACAAAGGGAGATCAAAATTCTTGAATGTCAAGTGGAGTGAGATCTGAGAAGGACAAATGATGTGCCCAAGGCCCCTGTGCGAGTCAGTGATAGAGCCAGGCCCTGAATGCATATCTTATCATTTAAATATCCTTTCAACAAAATCCTCTTTTCTGCCTAAGACAGCTAGAATTGATTTCTGTGGATTACAACCCAGAACCCCAGCATATACACAGAGCAGAAACAGAAACACAGTAAGTGACAAAATTCTCAGATCTAAAAAGAGGATATAGACTGTTGCCCCACAGGAGACAAGATTTGTTGGGACTAAATTCAAAAAGGAATTTCTCAAGGGGGAACAAGTATGGGAGATGGCATTAAATAACATAGTAGATTGTGTGCCTATGATGCCCAGATACTCTTTGAGAGCCAAGAACTTGGTGTTTTACATGTTGTTACCTACAGCAGCTTCGTAATAATACCCAGTATATTTTTGCTGACTGAAGGAATAAATGAATGAGGTCATTTTCTAGCAACTTCTCTCAGCTGGCGTTCTCAACTACTGTTTCACCACCTTTGTCTAGGAGAGACACAGAGCTTTCATAAAAGTATCTAAGACCTTCCTCTTCTCAACTCCCACACTCACCTCCAAGCATTAGCACCATGTAATTACCCACATGATGGGCACTTTCCACATCCTTGGATCCTTCATTCTCCCTCTCTACCAGCAAGTATACAGTCTGTCAAGAACTTTGTGCTTCTGTCCCTCACATTCACGTGGTCCAAAGCCAAATGCAGAAGTTGACCTGAGTTAGCAGGAGGTCATGGAGCCCAACTCTGAAGACTAGACAGTGTGTTGGAGGTTACAGAGCTAGAAGAACCAGCAGGCAGGAACAGGCAGAGCAGGGGTGGGTCCACATCCCAGGAGCCCTTTCCCTCCGTCTCTGACTGGCTTAATAACAAGAGAGAATATGATTTTGAACGGCACACAAATAACTTCAACCAGTTAGAATGACTAGCCAGACCAAAGGTACAGAAGATGAAAACTACTGCTCAGCAGGGCCTGGCAACCCCATCTGCAGGAGGCTGTGCCATGCTGTCATTCTGTTAAGACCTGGCCTTTTCCTAACCCCATGGTTTGAGGAAGTTTTCTCCTGCTACATGGAGTCATGTTGATATTAAGATACCCATTTTCTTAAACTGTACAGATTGTGCATCTTAAAAATTTGACCAATAATCCAATAATATCTTCCAAAGACTATTATTCCCCAGGCTTGCTGGGCCATGACCATGAACTAATAGTTGCTACTCACTCTCTATACGTCATTTGCCTGGAGTCCGTGGCAGGCATTAGATTCCTGACTTAAGTTGTGTCTCCTCAGATACCAGGAAAACCCAGAGAGTGAAAATAGCACCCTGGATGCCAAATATATTGACACCGTCTCTCTTCCTGCCCTCAGTGTCCTGGGCAAGCCATGTGCAAGCCAGGAGAATAACACACTCTAATACAAATCCAGAGTAAGGGACATGGTTTCCTAACAGGGCTGCAACCTGCTACAGCTCAGCCCTGCTTTGCATTGAGAAAGGCAAAGAAGCAACTCCTACTCTGGCCTGAAGCCGTCCCCATAACAGAGCCACACGGTGTCCATCACCTCTGATGCAAAGCACCACTGTCCCTGCTGAGTGGCTGGAGAAGCAATGGCAGCAATTCAACTTGGGAGCACTCACGCTTCCCCGTCTCCTTATTACCAAGTAATGTAAAAATATGTTCCAACAGCATCAGAAAAGCAAAGACCTTACAGGAGGTCTCAGTGAAAAGCCCAGGGCTACGTCAGCTCCTCAGCATTTCCGTGGATGGCTGGGCTGGTTCCTTCCCTTCCCACACACAGCAGGAGACTCGGCACCATTGCTTGAGCCTTGCTCCCCAAGTCAAGGCAGCTCTCCAGGAAAACAGGGCAGCTAAGGCAAAAGGGAGGTGACAAACCAGGGCCAAGGCCACCGGTGGCCTTCAGTGGAGCCCAGAGGGTTTACCCCTTTACTTTTCCTCTTAAGCACTGATTTAAACTCAAATTTACATGTTTGGCTTCAGTCCAAGGACAGCCTATTTCAAGCACAGAATAATGATCACTGGAGCTATTTTTTGTCTAGCATCTCTCAATTTCCCAGGAGGGGAGAAAATTTTGCTTTGCAGCCTGAGGATGCAAACTTACCTACTTGGCCCCCAAAGCTATTACTTCCACATATTTCCAAGCATCTTAGTAATATATTTCAGAAAGCAAAGCTTTAAACAAGTAGGGTGAAACAAACAAAATTCACCTGAACACATGGCACTTTCATAAATGTTGAGTTACATGAGCTCTCAGGTGTCTGAGAAGTTGGGTAAACACAGACCAGCGATCAACAGTCCTGTAGCTGTGGTTTGTCTCTTTGAGTCAGAAGATGACAGATGTCTCTGGGCAGCATTTATGCGATCGCTCCGATTTCTCCTCACAAAGGAATCACAATGAAAATCCAAAATGGCCTGTTAAGTGCAGTGTTTGACAGAGTTGCAGGAGATGGAGTGGGAGTGGATGGTGAGAAGGAAAAAGACACAGAATTATACACCGGCACACAGAGCCAGGAAGCACTTGTCATTGCGGCCACTTTACCACTCACCCACACATGTCACCATAATAACCACTCAGTGAGCTGGGACAAAAGACAAACCAAAAAGTGGTGTCCAGAGAGAATCTTGACCTGAAATAGTTCATACGGAATCTACTTCTTTAAGTGCCTTAACAGGCCACTGCCATCTGCAAAGAATGTCAACAGTATTGCCACAGTCCTGAAATCAATTCCCAGCAGGCTCTTGAAGTTTGCCCAGAGATGAGAAGTGGGTGCTTTTCTTGTTCTTCCCTATTGACCGAGTTTTGATTTTTCTAAAATACTCTCTTACCTTGATGGTGGATTTCAAGAAGTGCCCCAATTACAATTCTTTCCATTCTTATCCTCTCTCTGATGCATAAATATATAAAACATCCTGTTCATTGGCAAAATGGGGGAGCAAGGCTGGGATGGCCAGCAGAACTGGAAGTTACGGGGCCGAAAGGAAGCAGCCTCTCTTTCAATGCCTCTCTGTCATCCCCTTAACCGGTGTCCGTGATATCCTCAAAGTTACATGAGACTCACTTTTCCCCCAAACTGCCACTTGAACGCAAAAATTCAGAAATCACTTGAGGACCATTCTGTAGAACCAAATCTCTGTATCTTTGCATCCTAGATTGAGTACTTTCAGGGAGAAGCATTAGCACAGCATAGACGGCACCTACACTTTCATTAAGTCACACAATTCTCATACCCTCACTGGAAGTGGGTGTCATTTTGCCCAATCAGAAGGCCATACAACTGAAGCTGGAAGAGGCCCACTGTTTCAGCTAAGATCACACAAGCAATAAATGGCAGGGCTGGGCTTCAATCCAGGCTTCCTGCCCCTTTCAACCGCATCAGATTTGTCTCTCAATTTATAATAGAATACTCAAATCTAGGAAGTGTTACAGTGCCGTAATTATCACTTTCCTTATAGGATCCCCGTGAAATCAAGGGATGCAAACTCAAAAGCCTACAGGGGCCCTGGAAAAATTGCAGAGCATCTGCCCCATTAGAGGCAGTTGCTATATGGTTCCAGCTCAAAGTCGCCATAAAAACAGGGGTTCAGTGTCACCAGGGATTCTGATTATCAGGAGAAGCTAGCAATCTGAATGTGTGGGGTGGGGCAGCGGGGGGGGGGGGGGTCACTTCATTTTATGAAATGTGGCAATTCAGTTGATGCACACAATTTAAACTACCATGCAGACCAAACAAACATGTCTTTAGGATAAATCCGACCCCCAGGCCACCAATTTGAGAAGATGGCAGGTGTAATGCAGGTCAATTGCTATCCTTCCTTGGGCCAAGTATTTCCCTAACACAGAACCCCACCTCCACTTTCAAGATCCTTTAGATTCCCTTCCCCAGTGGTCTGGCTACTGGATCTTCCCCTGCCAGCTCTTTTCTCCATCACTTTCTTCCAGGGGAGGCCTCTCATAATGTAAAGAGCTCCAGTCCTGTGATCAGGCCTCTCTGCTTCCAGGAGACCTGGCTGAGCCTCAGTTTCCTTGGCTAGAAGACCTATGATGTAAATATTAAGTGCAACTAATGTGTTTTGTAAACTTCAATGTCATGCAAATAGAAGGTGGTGACCACAACTGAATTCCATTCACTTCAGGATTCAGGTGGGCCCCAAAGGAAGCCCTCCCCACACTCCCAAACTCTTCAATAGTCAGTACCTATGCCATTCACTGGACATTTAACCAGATCCTGCCCTGTGTCATATGGTATTGGTATTAACGCTCCTTTTTTGAACTCTTCATATTCTTTTGAACTTCTTCCCCAGTTATATTGCAAGCTCCAGAAAGCAGAGATTATCCAGTGTATTTCCCAGTGTCCACATTAGCATCTGCCCATTGTGATCATCACCAAAAATATGCTGACTAAATTAAATAGACTGTCTGCAGATTCTTACATGGTTTGCATTCACCTTTTACTCCTTTCCATTCTCAGAGAAGGAATTAGGTTTGTGAATGAGTAGAGTGAGGGGTGACTTATAGGGAAACTGAGGCAAACTGAAGTTAGAAGAAACCAAAAAAGAATAGAAGTTCTTGTCCTGAAGAGGCCTCTGACTGACACTGGGAAGTGACCTAAGGAACTTAGCAAAAGATGATGGAGACAAACAGATGAAATGAGAATTCTGGATCTAGATAAGGACAGGAAGGAATGGTTTATGTTTCTTCCCAGGCCTGCCCTCTCCTCCCGCCATTTCCTCACAAAAAGCAAGGGAACAAAAATCAAAACCACACCAAACCCAACCCCAGAGCACAAACAAAAAGATGAAACAGGGAATTCCACCTCGAGGGGAGCTCAGAACAGAGGGAGGAGGGAAGGGAGGACAGCAACGGAGCTGGAACCCTGCTCCTCTGATGCTTCCTGCTTGCTACCCTGACCTTCATGGTGTCTGGGCAGCTGGCAGTCCTCTCGCCCTTGTTCCCAGGGGCTGGGTCTTCCAGTGTGCAGATGAGAGAAGCCTGTGTGTTGCTACAGTGCCCAGTGTGATGTGGGAAAGGGGAGAGCAGCCACACACACACCGTGGCTACCATGACACCCTTGTGCAAGTGCCAGTTAGAAGCATCTTCACACGAGTGTTGTGACAGGAGCTCCAGATTACATGCCAGATAGCAGTGGCTCCGCTTCCTGTTTTAACTTTATCATCTGGATAATTACCAGGGCTCATTAAGTTCTTCCTTGTTGGCTAGAGTCTCGGGCTTTCCCAACTGAATTTTAGTTTTACTGACACTATTAAAAAAAGAAAAAATTTGATGAAGCTAAGTCTTTCAGTAGCTCAGCCATTCTTTCCCAACCTTGGGCTTGAGAATAGTTGAGTCAAACATTGACTGCATCATGCACACCTCTCTCCACTTCTTCCTCTTTGGCAACAGCTCAGCCCATGTACACCTCTCCTTCTTACCTCTCTTCATGCATCTGAAACAGAAGATTCCTGATCCAAGATCTCAATAGAAAATGTGATATTTTACTTCTCTGTGGTCTAACAGTATTGTAAGGCTCTCCCTTTGTAGCTGAAATAAACAAATACGTAAATAAATACCAGGTCCTGAGAAAGTAAATGGCTTACTTGAGCTCAGATTAGCTTGAACCCTGGGATTAAATCCTTGTCTCCCAAATTCCAAGCCATTGCTCTTCTCCCTACTTCACACCGGACATTAGAAAGTACCATAACACCCACGTTCATGCCGGCCCACCCAGGGCAGACACCCCAGCTGCAGTTCTGGAAGGAAAAGTGAACAGGGAGCTTCAAATACTCATAAGCCGCTCCGGCCTTGCTGGTGTCAACTGCTGGCTGCGAGAAGGTCTCTCATCCAGCCTCCGATCCCTGCAGCTGCTGACTCCTTGCCGTGGGTTTGCGAAGGCTCTCGCAGGGAAGGGGAATGAGTGCTACTATGGCTTCAGAGAGGGCCATTGAATTCCAGCAGGAGATCCACTCCTGTGAAAGAAAGCAGAGCCTCATGGACTTGGCCAGCAACACTCCTCCCTGTCCTCTGTGCAATCCCTCCCTTCTCAGTCACATTTCTGGTCAGTCCACTTTTTGTTTCTGTTTTCTTTTAAATGCATTCCCCCAATATTTTCACTTGTTGTTATGCTTATCATTTTATCTTTTTAGTTCATATTTCCTATTTTAATCTTTAATCCATTACAGTGTTTTAACTTTCCAGTTCATGAAACATTTATATTTTTGTCTTAGATTTTCTTCTTTGCTTTTTATGGGTTTGACCATTTATTTACCTTATTGGTTTATAACCTACCTTCTATCTTAAATCTCACCCAATTTATCTTATTATTTTAAAAAGTTTAACCTTTTGCCCTTATTGGACTTGTAAGCTTATTTTTAACTTCTCTTTTACTTTTTTTCTCTTGCCTTATACTCTTTTTCTTTTAATGGCTTTTCTGCTTCATTTAAAAGTTTCTCATGGTTTTAATATTAGCAAGAAATGTAACAGGGGAGAGCTCACATTGTAAATAGATTTCAAAGTCCTTTTTCCCTTTGGCTTCCTACCACTGCCCCTGGCTTTTAAAATGCAGCTCTCAAGAAGGAACTTATAAAATGGAAAGGGAAGCAGAATAAACTCCATAATGCTGGATTAGAACCAGAGGTATTTGTGTAAACTTGTGGCATAGGTGTGTGTGTGTCTTTGTGTGTGTCTACACATATATATACACATAGACACACAAACGTATGAAATATATAAACATACACATGCACAGACACACACATATATTTATTTCGTAGCTCTGTCTACTGACAAAGCAAAAAATAAGACCCCAGGAACAACAAGCATATCTGCTGCCCAGAACTTTGTTTCTAAATACCATCCTCCATTAAAAGGAGCCAGGACTCCTTGGAGAAATGACCTCTCCTAGGGCTGAGGCAAGGAAAGTACATGATGAACTTGAAATATCTTGTTGTGTCCAAATGATGGTGCTGACATATTGAAAGATGCCTGGACCCAGTTTGGAGGAGTTCCCACTGGCCAAGTCTGGGACATTTTGACCATCAAAATAAATAAGGATAGTAATAAATAAAACTCATTGAATAAAAGAACCCACGAATAAATACATGGATACATACATGGCAGAGAGTTCTTTGTTATAGTAGCATGCCAATTAACAAATGTACAAAGAACGATAAAGTTAGAAAATCACCATTTCACACCTATCATAGGAATAACTGATTCAGGCAAGCGTCATTAACAAATGCTAAAACTAGTGGGTAAGTTTGATAAGACTGGGGCACATACGCAGCCTCAAAATATCTTTCTACAAACCACCTTTTCATTTGAAAGGGGAAAATAGTAGCTTTCCAATGGAGAAATGTGGAGGACACCAAGTTAAACCACATGCTTTCTTTCATGACGCACTGTGAAGAGTACAGTATCACTTCTGTAACATTCCTAATGGAAATACATAATCTAAATCTAATCATGAGATACCATCAACTAAACTCAAACCAAAGGACTTTCTACCGAATAACTGGCTATATTCTTTCAAATATGCCAAGGTCACTGAAGACAAAGAAAGGTTAAGGAATTGTACTGGTGTTAGAGATATTTAAGAGACATGAGAGCTAAGTGCAATGTGAGATCCTTGGGGGAAAAGTTACTATAAAAGGCACTATTGGGACAACTGACAAATTTTAACATGAACTGTGGATTAGATAATAATACTGCATGAATATGAGATGTTCCAATTTTGATTATTGTGCTGTGATTAAAAGAAACATTTTGTTCTAAGGAAGTTACACCAAAGTATTTGGGGATAAAAGTCTACAATATCTCACTAGCCAGATCTGGGGTATTCAAATAGATAATGATAGCAATGAATTATAACGCAAGGAGTAGAAAGAGGAATCCATGAATTCATACAGATATAAATAAATACCTGAAGGGAAAAGGAGAGCTCTTTCTTACAGTAGAATTATTCTCAAATGGTCCAGACAGAGCATAGGTGTGAGTGAGAGTGCACACATAAATGACAAGTGGGGAAAATGGCAACAACTGGCACATCTCAGAACTTGAGAGTTCGACTGCAGGGCACCAACAGCAGGTGCTCAGATGGCAAGTAAGGTCGGTTGATGGCGGGGAGGGGCCAGGTGGCATTGACATCTTCACTGCACTTCACTCCACTCCTGCAGGAGGAAGATGATGGTGGACTCTTTTCTGGGCTCCTCACTCCAACCATCATCTAATATAGTTCTTTCCAGATTGTTCCGTGCCCCTCCTTCGCAGGGTCAAAAGAGCAGAAGGCAAACTCTTGTAGAGATTACTACCTCTCTTTATGAGAGTTATTGCTAGCCAGAATGGGGACTATTTCAACTGTTTAAAAAACATAATTAACCATGCCTTTTCTGGTCAGTTGGCATTAGGCAACACAGGTCCTCACAGGAAATCAGGAAAGCCTGTTTCAGTTCAAAACACAGACCAATGTAATCCCGGGAATACTTCTCAGTGTCCAAGACAGGCTGCCTCAGACCCACTGTCTGGCTTCCTCCAGGATTTCCTTGAGGGCCATTGTACCATCTTCATGAAGTGACTTTTCTTAGTTCTTCTTGACTGAAGAATGAGACCCTCAGACCCCCCAACCCTCTGCTGCCAGATACCACAACCTCTGGGGAAATTCTTAACTCCTTGTATAAATGATTCAGCACTGAGCCCCACCCTGGTACCAGTGACCTGAGCCAGAAAATCTGAAGCGTCCCCTAATTCCAGGAATTGGTTTGTGCTCCACCTTGGACTGGATAAGCTTGACTTGCTAGGTGTGGGAAAAGCCAGGTCACTTGAGGAAACATCTTAACTGGGTGATTTACTCTAAGTCTTCAGCTGTTTTTCTTTGGGCTCAGCAAGATCCTTTCACCCCTTAATGAGTAAGAGTCTTCTAGAGGCAGAGTAGTGTGCAAAGGTAAGGAGTGTGTTGGCTTTTTTAAATGGGTTCCAGTAGCTACGTAAGAAACCTCAATTTGAAAATATTAATCTCTCCATTTTAGTAGTTCAGAGTTGGAGAACGGCTAGAGGAGAAGAGGAATAAGATATATATACATATATATCATAGTGAAAATACTGCTCCACACATAATTACAAAGGGAAAAATAGTAACTATACAGTGGAGACATCTGGAGAACACCAACTTAAACCATGTGCCTCCTGATATGATGCACTGAGAAATGTTACACATTTTATATATTGATTTATAGGTACTGAGTTTATTTATATGTACTGAGAAGTGTTATTGCAGCAACACTTCTGTAATATTCAGAGTGAATGAGAAAGAATGAGTGAGAGCCTCCTGCCTCTTACCTCCAGGCTGCTCTTGAGCACCATTGCTCATATGGCTGGAACTCTTCTTTCCAGCCCTCATTAATTCCTTTGGAAGCTGGACATGATTCGTCCTGACACCTTTCCCACACTCACCTACCTACCTCCAAAGTTCACATACAGTTTTTTCGTGATGTTAAATCTCAAGGTATTCTGTCTCTTCCGTGGCAGAGTTGCTTATCTCTAAGACCCTGGACACCAGAATTTGCAGCGAGCACAGTGAGACTCTGCCAGGAGTCGTTTAGGGGTGAATGGGTTAATGTCCTGTGGAGTGAGTGCATTCCTTTAGAGACTCGCTAAATTCATTACAAATAGGATCTGGTGATATTAAGTGACAGCTCATGGGAAAAATTAAAGAAAAATTTTATACTACATATCTACCCTGAAGGTTAGAACCAAATATTATAGTAGAGCTAGGTCTTATCTATTTACTACCCTTGGAATTAACATTTAGGACCAGGTAGAAAGAGCCAACTTTCCCTGTTGTAAATCTAAGTATACCCATCCTAGCATCATTCTGCTCTCATTTTTCTGGCTGGTTAGGAAGTCTGGAGACAAAGAATAAATTGAGGGGCTTTCAGCTTCCCTTGGTGCTCTGTCGCCATCCAGTCCCTTTAAGAACTTGGCCTCAATGCTGGAAGGAAGAAATTTCTTTGCTGCCCTCTTACCAATTGGTTGCTAATAACTTAAAACCTGCCTCATCCACACAAGATCTCAACCACATGGGACTTTTCCTTCTAGTGCCTATTTAATAGAAACTAAAAAGAGCTAGGAATGGCTAGACATAAAAACTAGAACCAAATGAAACAAAAAAAAACGTAAAACTTCCATCATGCTAATCAGAAGAATTATTTGTAGGTTTCAAAGCTTAAATATTATAAACTTATCACATTAAAAAAGATTTTATGATTAATCTATGTGATAAGATCTTAGTAGGACCATTAGATGTAGAAATGAAGGGAAATTCTGGGACACTCTTATAACAGCAATGAATCTGATGAATGAGGTCTTAGAATCCAGGTCTTGGTCAACTGCTGAAAAGCTTGCTTTCCCAGATTCCAGGCTGCTTTCTTGCTGGATCTACATAGTGCTTCCTTGTATTGAACAATGACTTATAAAAATAAATCTAACCAAATAAAGTACCTGGGGAGAAATGCTCGGGAGGGTATGCCCAGGTTCCTATTTATAATATATCTTTGTTAAGTCTACAACTATACTATTACCCAGCTAAAACCATTGCAGCTTTTTAAAAAGGCAACTTTACTATTCCCAAATTACAGAATCAGAGTGTTAGCCAAGGTAGCTTCCAAGAGCAATTACCCTAAGGTAATGGTATCCTCAGGTACACATGTCACAAGATGAAGGAAAAGGCCATGTTCTTGAGCATCGTTACTGAGAAAGCCACATGGGTTAGGCCCTACCTCACAACAGGACTACCCCAACCCTGACTGCCAAGAAACTGAAGAGAAGCAAGAGATGCCTCCAGGCATTCCACTGCTCTCCAGCTTCCACCCCACCCGATCACAATGGTTTAAACTTCCTATTAGACAGCCTGCAGTTAAATGTTATGCTTCTGCAGTATGTCACAGAGAACTTGCATGCTGAAAGAACTCAGCTAAAGAGAGCTGCAGGTTGGAACCACAGAAAAGGACTCTACAGATAGCAGCATGCCGATTTCCTTCCTGGTAAATTGTAAGTTTTGGCCCCATGAGCCAATATTTCATGCAGAAGAAGGTGGCCTTTAGGCATAGTTGGTCCACTAGTGATACTTGACAAACTCTGTATTAACTTGTAAAGAGATATCCTCTGAGTTACACAAGACTGTATGTGCTCTTTTTAGACTTCTTTATATTTCAGTAGAGGGGAATTGATTATGGCTGGAGATCACAAGATCAATACACTATTGACCATCATTATTGATGCTTAAGAAGAACTTACTCTGTAATCCACTGTCAGAGTTAGAATCTATAACTGATAGGGTGGAAATTGCATGAAAGAGGCCACCATTGTTTTTATTTTGCATATTCATACCTTTCTCAGCTGGGCTGGATGTGTGCCTTGTCAAGGAAGAGAAGGGAAAGCACTCTCACAAAGGAATCCTATTCTTCCATCATTTTGAACATAGTGGCCTGGTGTGAAATTCCTGCCACAAAAAAAGGGCCCTAATAAGACCAATTATTCTAAAATAAAGTCATCATTTTGGGTAGGCATCTCACTAACATTTGGACTCAGGAGCCAACGTACCTGGATTTGAATCCCAGCTCTGCATGACTCATCTGTAAGATGGGGATGATAACAGTATCCAACTCATGTGATTGTTCTGAAGGTTAAATAAGTTAGTTTATGTGAGTGCTTAGAACAGTACAGCACATACTAAATTCTATGTAAGCATTAGTCTTGATTAGTATTTGACTGGACTGAAGTGTAGTCAATTATCCAGCACAGTAAATTAACTAATTTAGGCATCTATACCTAGACATTTTTTAATAACCAATTTATGGCCAAGGTGATAGTTTGCAGTATCTAACTTAACTCATTCCCAAACTAAAATTAGTGCAGTCATTGGGACGTTGACCACCCTTTTGACCATGTGCTGCTACACACCCAAAACTACTCAAGGTTAGATGCTTGGCCACATCCACATGTACTTCTTGGCCCATGTAGAAGCAAGAAGAATTTCTATTTATGCTCCTCCAGTTTCAAAATATGTAAGTATGTGGCTGTATTCCAGGTATAGCTCATAGAGTATAACTTGATACTCATGCTCTCAAAATTTACCAAAAACTCAACTGGAAAAGCATTACTTATGAAAGTTTGCCTGAAGAGAACATTCCTCAAAATCATTTAATAATAATAATCATATAAGGATTTTGCTAGGGTCAATTGTCCTTTTCATTAGAGTATCCTCTCCAAAGGGATTCAAGGAGAAATTTTCTTTCTTGTCTCAGTATCAGAAATGATAACAAACATTAACGTTGTTGAATGCTACCAAGAAGCCAGGCTTGTCAAAGTGTTTTATGTGTATTAACTCATTTAATCCATGAAACACTTCTATGATTAGACAACATAATTGTCTTTGCTTTACAGGTAAGAAAAGTGAAATACTAAGCAATTAATTTGTCCAAATTTACATAGCTAGTACGTTGTAGAGATAGGATTGCAATTCAGGTAGTCCAGTTCCAAGGAATAGTCCCCAAACCATCACCCTCTATTGTCCCACACATGGAAATTTTGTTCTGTTCCTAAACAGCTAGTTTCATTTTGTCTCATTGATTTTTGTGAATCATAAAGTTGATTTGAATTCATAGATAGGAAGTTCAGAACCAAATTTCTAGCCATGTAAGAGATGTTTTGGAATAAACTTTGTATCACAATCTAAATTCTTACTTTTATCTTTTATCTCTCATTTATGTATATCCTTTGTCCATTATTCCTATCTACTTACAAAAATCACATATGCCTGATATCAAAACCTGTCAAGAACAGTAAAGAAAGAAACCTTACAAGCCAGTCTTATTCATGAGCATAGATGCAAAAATATTAAAAACATTAACAAACTGATTTGAGCAACATATTAAAAAATATCATAATCAGATTGAATTTGTCTCAAAAACACAAGGATGATTTATCATTAGAAAATATCTGAATAGTGAAATCCATCATATTAATAAATTCAATGAAAAAAATCACATAATGACCTGAATCCATGCAGGGGGAAAAAAATATCTAATAAAATATAGCACCTATTCATAATAAAAAAGAAAATTTTAATAAGCTTTATATAGAAGGGTACTTCCTTCCCTCTATGGATGAAGGATTTTTAAAGATAAGCCTACAGCAAATAGCATATTAATAGTGAAATGTCAAAAACATTCCCCTAAATATCAGGAACAAATGAAGGGTTCCCATTGTTTCCTTTTCAGCTCAACACTGGACTGTGCCTGGCCAACAGAGAAAAGCAAGATAATGAAGAAATAAAACAATCGTTATTTGTTGATGACTGTGTATGTACAGGTAATTACAGGATTAATAAAAATCAATATGCAAAAATCAGTTGCACTCTACATGTCGGCAAAAACAAATAGGAAAAAATTTTAAGAGAAACCATCTTCAGTAGCATTTGTAAAAAAGATCTTTATAAGAAAATTATAAGCCTTAATAAAAAACATTTTTAAAAACCTAAACAAAAGTGGAGATATACCATGTTCAGGAATTAGAAAACTCAATCACTTGAAGATGTCCATTTTTCCCAAATGGATATCATCTCAATCAAAATCCCAGCCTTTTGTTTGTGGGACTTTTCAAGCTGATCCTAAAATTTATGTGGAAATACAAAAGCCAAGAAGAGACAAATTCCTATTGATAAAGGACATAGTGAGATAACTTGTTCTACCAGATATTAAGACTTTTTATAAACTACAGACTTTGAGGCAGTGTAGTGCTTGTGTGGTAACAGACAAATAGATTAATGGAGCTAAATAATGATTACAAAATGGTCCCATACACATATGGATGTTTGATGTCTGACAGCCCTGTATATCAGTTAAGAAAAAAATAGAATTTACAGTAAATGGTGCTAGGATAATTATCCATATGGAAAAATGTACAATTGAACTTTTACCATACACAAATACCAACTTGAGGATTAAAGTCCCAAAAGCAAATGGTAAAATATAAAAATTTTAGATGAAAATATAGGAGAATACCTTAATTACCCATGGATAGAAAAGGACTTTGTAAATAAGACCAAAACTACAAACCATAATGTAAAAAAGCTCAATAAATTTGAGTACATCAATAACCCAATTAAAAAATGGGCAGAGGATATGAAGAGAGAGTTCTCCAGAGAAGAAATTCAGATGGCCAACAGACACATGAAAAGATGCTCCACATCACTAATCATCGGGGAAATGCAAATTAAAACCACAATGAGATATCACCTCACACCAGTAAGGATGGCCACCATATAAAAGACTAAGAACAACAAATGCTGGCAAGGATGTGGAGAAAGGGGAACCCTCCTACACTGCTGGTGGGAATGTAAGCTAGTTCAACCATTGTGGAAAGCAATATGGAGGTTCCTCAAAAAACTGAAAATACAAATACCATTTGATCCAGGAATCCCACTCCTTGGAATCTACCCAAAGAATACAACTTCTCAGATTCAAAAAGAACATATGCACCCTTATGTTTATCGCAGCACTTTTTACAATAGCCAAGATATGGAAGCAACCTAAGTGTCCATCAATAGATGAATGGCTAAAGAAGATGTGGTACATATACACAGTGGAATACTATTCAGCCATAAGAAGGAAACAAATCCTGCCATTTGCAACAACATGGATGGAGCTGGAGGATATTATGCCCAGTGAAATAAGCCAGGCAGAGAAAGACAAATGCCAAATTATTTCCCTCATTTCTGGAGTATAACAACACAGCAAAACTGAAGGAACAAAATAGCAGCAGACTCAGAGACTCCAAGAAGGAACTAGTGGTTACCAAAGGGGAGGGGTGTGGGAGGGTGAGTGGGGAGGGTGGGAGATGGGGATTGTGGGGTATTATGTTTAGTACACATGGTGTGGGGGATCACGGGGAAACAGTGTAGCACAGAGAAGGCAAACAGTGAATCTGTGGCATCTTACTACACTGATGGACAGTGACCGCATTGGGGTATGGGTGGGGACTTGATAATATGGGTAAATGTAGTAACCACATTGTTTTTTCATGTGAAACCTTCATAAGAGTGTATATCAATAATACCTTAATTAAAAAATTTGAGTGCATCAAATTTGAAAACTTCTGTTTATAAAAGATCCCATAATAAAGGAGAAAAGACTCACAAAATTGGAGAAAACATGGGCAATTCATATAAACCACAGAAGAATCATAACCAGAATATACCAGCAACTCATATGAATCAATTTTAAGAAGGCAAACAATACAGAAAAGAGCTTTAAATAGGCATTTTCACAAAAGAGGAAATTTAACTGACCCATACACATTATGAAAGGATGCTCAAGTTCACTAACAATCAAGGACATACAAATTAAACCACAATGAATTTTACAATTTTATAAACCACAAGATTGACAAAAATCTAAGTCTTTAAAGTTAAAATTGCAAATAACATGCATTGGTGAGGATGTGGAGCAAAAGGATTTCTCACCCACTGCAGGTGAGAGAGAAACTGGAGCAGTCACTTTGGAAAACAGTTTGACATTACCTAGTCTGGGAAGGTGGTAAAGTCAAACACTACACGGTCATTATGTATAAGCACAGAAAAGGCTGTGTTGGGGAAACTTGAAGCAGAGGACCAGCAAAACATGCCCAGTTCACATTCTTCTCTCACAAAGAAGCATGAAGGGCCTGCAAGATACCCCAGAGAGCTCTACTGCAGAGGCAGGATCCCAAGAGAATGGCCTTGCCAGTGGGTGGGAGGAGGGGTCAGGGTGAGGTTGGTCATGTCCAGCAATCCGAATTTTAGATGCCAGCTATTCAGAGAGTTGTCTGGAAATACACTGCTGCATCCTGTGACCTTGTGGGAAAGTGGGTGGGTGAGAGGGATCTCCTGATCCCGGCTCTCTTGGGGCTGGGCAACCTGAACCCCCAGGGGCATTTGTCAGACTTGTCTCTTCCCACCTAGTAAAGGTGATCATGGGCTGTACAGCCCAGCAATTTCACCCTTAAGAATATACCCAAGGAAATATCTTCTATAAGTACAATAATATTCATAGCTGCACTGTTTGTAAGAGTAAAAACTGGAAACAATCCAAATATCTATCAATAGTAGACTGAATAATTGTGGTATATTCAAATATTGGAATACTATAGAACAGAGGAAACAAATGAAATGTAGTTACATGCATCAATAACGTAATACTGAGAATAAGAAGTCAATCACAGAATTCAAAAAAGGCAAAACAAAATGATATATTATTAAGTGATAATACTTGAAAGTGGTAAAATTATATTTTTATATATAATACATATATTTATATAAAGTGGTAAAATACATATTTTTATATTGTATATTATACTTAATATACTTACAAGTGGTAAAATTATAAAGAAAAGCAATGGATCACAAAATTACCATTTTAATATTATTGCTCATGGTGAGAGACTTGGTGGGGGGCGGAGGGAGGATGCACTGTAGAAGGCCCCAAAGGGGGCTTCAAAAACACTGTCAATGCTCTTTATCTTTCCCTGAGTTGTGGATGCACAAGTGCTTGCTTCCTTATTATTCTTCTAACAGTACACAAGATATTTCACCATGAATAAATCAGAGACAAGTTACAAGTATATGAAAAACAAAGATAAACCTTTGAGCAGATTTCAATTATTATCCTTGGGATTAATTTCCAAGAATATTATTGCTAAATTGAAAGGCATGAACACTTTTGCGTGGTTAGCATTTATACACAATTCAGCAGTACCTCTCATTTTAAGTTTTATTTTATTATGTATGCATTGATATAAATGCCTTCACTCTTAAGAGCAAGGTGAAGCCTAAATAAGCCCATAAGAAGGTGAGGAGGTGAGACCAGATGGGGCAGGGGAAGCAGGGCCCTTTGCCTGTGTTTTTCCCCAGCAGAAATGCAGGCTAGATTCCCCCACAGGAGACATTTGTGGGTGATGGGGTGTGACCCCAGGAGAGCAGATCTTCACGAACCAACAGAAAGAAACAGGAACTCCTCTCACCTTCAGCCTGTGAACACCCTTCTGGGCTCTCCTGCCTCTCCCTAGGTGGAGGCCTTCTCAGGCCATCTAACGTCAGCTTTCCTCTCCACCTAGAACTCGCACCGCCTATCCTGTGTGTGCAAAACATTCATTACTGACTCATCTTGATGGAAATGCTATGACCTGAAAACCACTGACAGCTATCAGGAAGAAAGCCCAACATAAACATCCTAAGAGAGACTTCCTTTTTCCAGAAGCTTTGCAGGGATAGTTGACTGAGCCTGGGGAGAAAATACATCTTCCCCCTGCTCCAAAGACCACAGGAAAAGCAGAAGCCTCTGTAGCTCCTGCATCCTCAGCCTCATGCTGTTCAGGAACAGCCCTGCAGACACCCCCATTGCACTCTCTCCCCGTCTCTAACAGAGCCCTTTTCAGGCAGGGAGGAATACTTGTCTCTATCCTGTCTCCCTCTTTCCCCATTTGGCTGGGTCCTGTGCATCTCTTGTGCTCAGCACCAGCATGGTGGCTAGTACTGATAATGGGCTCACTGCTAGAAGAATGGACTCACTGACAAAAGAATTCACCCTCAAAAACTAGTGGTACCCTACCCTTTCTACCCAACCTGGGTCCAGATTGGCAAAGAAACATATCCAAAGTCACAGAGAGGGTGATAACAGGCAGAATCATCAGTCTTCTGAATCCTATTCCTATTTACTGTGGAGGCATGGAAGTTTCACAACAGCTATATTGTACACCAGTTCTTAGACCCCTTGAGTCTGCAGCTCTGCACGGGCAGAAACAAAATGAGCTAACTAAACGCTTGCCACTGGTTTATTTTGGAAACTTTACGGAGTATGTGAGAGCCTGAATGAATTTCAGGCCACTATTACTTCAAATGCAGAGGAAATCATCCAAGCATGGGAAGAAGGGGAGGAAGCTAGACCCGTGGCCAAGGATTATTAATATTGTAATGCTTTTGCTTATTGGTGCAGAAAAGCAACTCTTGGCTATTTATATAAATAAATATTTAAAAAGTTAAAGGGGCTAAAGCTTTAAGGCTGTAATGGAGGAGAGTAAATAGAAAACTTCAAGGTTGAAGAAGAGTCCAACCAAATACTCTACCTAATTGCTGTGAAATAACCAAGATCAGTCTGCTCCCTGTGGGAGAAAGAAAATCAATAGACAGTATTTAGAGGAAACTAAAGGAACAATTGGGTCATTCTCTTTATGGCCAGGAGAGAGTGGTACCTTGGCACAGAGCCCCAGAGGGTGGCAATTAAGTGAAAGGCAGTCTGTGCTGCCTAAAAATAATCTATCAACTTTTAAATATAAAACACTTCATCGCAAAACGTAAAGGCTCCCAGGGGATCTATAAAACTACACATTGTTGAAAATCTTTTACGAGGCGTGTGAACCTTCACTCCCTTTTCCCTCCAGCACATACTCCAATAAGATGTGATTTCGTCCAGTGGTAAAATGGGTAAGGTTTTTGGGTCACAGCATTAGTCTCACTCACAGAGGTTCCCGAGAACAAAACTCAATCTCTCCTATTTCTCATAAAGAAATACGTCTCAGGCTTTGAATTCAGAGCTTGGCATGCCCAACTTCTGAACTTTCCTATCCGAAATTACTTGACATCGTCCATCACATGGTGAAGTCACTTCTGGGAACAAGGATGCTTTGGAGAAATCTGTGCTGTCCTTCACTCACTGGCATGGGTCTGGCCCAGACCAAGCCGACTTAAAAAACCCCTGGCCTAGAGCTGCCACCGTACCGTCCCAACCCATCCCCTCTCTGCGTGCACTTGTAGTGGGGACATTTAGGAAGTAACTGACATTGGTGAGAGCTGCAAACTGAGATCCAGATGGACATTTAAACAAGGCATATTATTTGATTCAAAGCAACTTATGGATCAAGCGATTTCCAAAACAGTGTCAAATTAAATGATTCTAAAAACACGTCTAAATTAAATAAAGTAGAGCTCTTTTGCAACATGCATTTTCAGGGCCAGTATTAATTCATTGTCTGTTAGCAAAAAAAAGGATAAAAGGGAAGAAAGTGTAATTCATTCTCCATTAGCAAAAGAAAGTACAATTTGATTTGCTGATGATCCCAAAGGCGGCCAGAACTCGGCCCATCCTTCCCCTTGAACCTGATCTTCAGTCAGTGGGTCCTCAGCCCCCAGAGACCCCTGCTCTAGAACCTGGACGGTCCTCCCCATCCTCGTGTCCCTCTGGCTGCTGGCGCAGCGCCCCCAGAGCTCTGTCCGGTGCCCTTGTGGCACCTCAGGCTTGGGCACAGTCCACCTGCGCTGCCCTGTACATCCCCCACAGCTCCCCGCGCCCCGGAGGCAAGCACAGACTCTTCAGCAGCACCGTGACCCCTCCCAAGACCCCCAGCCTGCCCCGCGGCCTCACCTTTCTCCATCCTCCGGCATACTGTGCCCTGGCCGAACGGGGGTCCCCTTTCTTAAACGGGTCCGGCACTGCATGCCTCTGCCTTTTTGTGTACAACTCTCTGCCTAAAATAACTTCTCCTTGCTCCTTTCCCAGGAAAAATTCTACTTATTCAACGACTCCTCACTGTTTCTTGAAGCACCCCCTCTCCTCTGTCTTCTGGAACACCTGTGTCATCCCCGGCACGCGCCCAGCGCCCAGTGGGCAGGGCCCTTGCCAAGCCTCTCTGCATATCCCTCCACGCTTCGCTGGGCCCATCACACAGAAGCTACAGTACCTCTTTGCCAAAAGAATATATTCTATGGGATTTCCAGAGAAACGGTATCATCCCCAAGAGATGAGATAGGGAGTCTCAGCTCTATCACATACTGTACAAGGGGTGAAAGCTCAGGAGGTGCAGTGTAACACCAACGCACACTCACTCCATGAAAGATCTCATCTCCAGGTTTGCTGTGTCCGGCTGATAACGGGACGTTGACATCACGTCATTTTGTTGCCACGCATTTTACCAGGGAGGTGCTGCTTTGCTCTTTATCAGGAAAGACTGCGCTCTTGACAATGTCCTCTCTAAACAGAAAGCTACTTCCATCTCAGAAACTATAATGCTACACGCACATCTCCTTTGGTTTTAACTCAGTCATAAACAGTAGCACCACTCACCCGGCAGAGTCATTCGTTCAGTAGATGGAGTTCCATGAGAGGGGGACAAGGTGGGCCTGATGGCTCCTCACTGACTCATGTGAACCAGGCCTTCTGGAAGGGACTGCTGAATTAGAATTGTCCGTCTGATTTTTTAAATATTACGAGATACTTCTCCTCAGTCTTAGCAACTCCCCTCTTTGCTCCTGGGTCTAGCTGATCATTTATATACTCCACTTTCAACTCCAAGACAGGATCTGTCACCCTCACTAAGATGTCTTTTATTTTTGGTTTTGGTTTGTTTCAAAGTCTATTCTTTAAAAATTTTCTACATTGTTAATTTTTGTATACATTCACATGGGCCAGGATTTGAAAGAAATTATATTAAATACAATATATAAATATATTAAATATAGATCTAATGATACAAAATTCTAAAGGAATTAAGATTAAAAGAGAAATTGTCCCCCCTCCCTTGGTCTCCCAACCTCCCTCTTTCCTTCCTAGGAGGCAATCAGTGTTGCCTGTGTTCTGTCCTTCCAGAGCTAGCCTATGCCTATGTAAGTATATGCAGACTTTTTTTTCCTTTTTACACAATTGCTAACACACTATACATACTGTTCTGCACTTGCTCTTTTCACTTAATTTACCTTGGAGGTTGTTTTGCCTCTGTCCTTGTATTCTCATTCCTTTTACAGAGGCACAGCTACCCATTTTGGCTCTAAGTAACTCCTCCAACTATGGAGGGTGGAGTGTCCAGGCCCTGAAACATTCAGGTCACCTCCTGGTGGCTGATAAATCCATGGGTCAACCACCAGTCAGCCTAGATCTCTTGAAAAGAAGTGTTGCCCATATGTACCTGGCACATGTATAGACTGAAGCCATACTCTGGCCTCTGTTGTACTATAGCCACTGAGCCAGATGGCCCAAAAGCCTTTGTGACAGTAGAAAACTATACTTTGATTTTCAGTATATCAATAGAGCTACATATTCTGAACCTAAGCCTTTGGCTGAAGACTCAAGATGAACATGTGATTTCCTTAGGATATGCTCAGCAAATCTCTTAACTTGGTCGAAAGTAATTATTTTTGGTGAGATATACTTGTTCAGCTTTGTCATTTTTATGTCATTTAGACTTTATTTATATTATACATAATGACTATAGCTACATCAGGACCCTTATATGGTTTATGATTAGAATAAGAATCAATACAACTCTGGCCGATATATTTAAGGTACTTTGCTTTCTCTCTCTCTCTCTCTCTGTCTCTCTGTATCGTACATTAGCCACCAGCCATGTGTGCCATGAGTTCCTGAAATACGGCTAGTGCCAATTGAAATGTGCTGTAAGTATAAAATACACAGCATATTTTGAAGACAATATAAAATATATACTATCTCGTTAATAATTTCATACTGGTTACATGTTGAAATGGTATTTTGAATTATTGGGTTAAAGAAAATATATCATTAACATTATTTTCACCTGTGTCTTTGACACATCACTACTGGAAATTTCAATTGTATATATGACTCACATTATATTTCTATTGGACAGTCTTGGTCTATAGCATGTATTTATTTCCAACTTAACATGAAGGCAGATGAGAGTTATAAAAGTAACATTGTTTTAGCTCCTAGAATCTAGATTTTGCCTTTCCTTTTGTTTAATAAACTTAAGGAATTTTAAAATTCATAATTCAAATATGATTTATCAAAAGGTCACAGAGGGAGCCAAAAAAAATAAGTTATTGAAAGTAAAATTGATATTGAAGATTAGGAATTTTGGAAGCATCAAGGAAGATGTCACATTCCCCAGCAGGTTACATTTGGAAATGCTGGGGGAGACTCCTAACTCACCAGGAGCAGGTTAATGGAACGTGGCTAGAAGGAAGGGCAACTTGCTGACCTCACCTGGTCTAAGCCTTTAACAATAATGCTCCAAACATCTTCTGATGCTCTCTTCATCCACTTTCTTTTTTCCTCTTGCTGATTTCAACATGAAACACAAAAGCAGAGTGTTAGACTCAGTTCAAAATCCCTAGGATCTCAAACCGCCAAAACAAAAAAGCAGCGTTTTCAGGATTTCTTTTATAAAGAATATGAATCACCAGATCTCTATTTTCATTATTAAAAATAAATCTTTTTCCAGTTCTGATCATAGGACAAACACCGTGACAGGTACCAAGAACAAAAATGTGTCCTCAGGAGGGATGAGGTATAATGGGGACAGGCAGAGCAATCCCTCTCTCCCGTCCTCTTTTCCCTCAATGCCCTCTTACTTCCCCTTGCTCTTCTCACCCTCATTCCTTCCCCATCAGGAAAGGACTATTTTTGGGGTGAACTGTCCGGCCTCCTCAGAGTGACTCATAAGGCTTGTTTGCCTCCATTAAGCAGCTGAGTCCCTGCGGGCGCTGGCACTGGGGCACGCTCTGTGTGTGTTGCCCATATGGGAGGCCCTCCCTCCCAAATTGCCTGCAATCTGGAGGTGGACCTTTATGGCGTTTGGTTTTCAGCTAACGTGTGAATTAACCTCAGTGACCTCTCCACGGCATCTGACCTCTCATGGCAGGCTCCTCCTAAGGCAGGCCTCTCTCTGGGTGGTTCAGCTGCCCTTGCTTGGGAAGCCTCTCCCCACTGAAGTGCATTTTATTGACACAATATGGCCTACATTTCAAGTCGGACCATTCTACCCATAGCCTCCAAATTTCAGGAAAATCTGCTTGCTAGTTTTTAATGGTAGAGAAACAATAGAGAAAAATGCTGTTGCATTTGTCTAAACTGCTGAGAGACTTTTTTTTGCCCCAAGGAGATGGACAGACAACCAAGAGGAGAGGAGTGGATGGTGTCTTTCCCCTCTCAAAGTCACATTCCAACATTCGGCATATTTTTCTATTTCTTCTCCTTGCTGGATCCTGGTCTGTTAGCTCCTGGCTCACATCCCTCCTTGACTTCCATTTACTCCTCGTTCTTTTCTTTGTGTTAATCGTTAACAGAGCATGTACTGTAAATTAGCATTTATAAAAATCAATTACACTGCTTCATAAGACAGAGCAGAAACTTAGATTGTCTTCACCAGATCATTTGTATTTATCTGTTAATTATAAACCTTAATTGTCTCTTTTTATCATATTAATTTGCACAAATTGTACAACTTCAGAGTTTAGCAGTTTTCAAGCCCTTGATATACAATTATTCTCTTCACATTCTTTTCAGAAACATGGTATTCATTAGTGATTAGGTTGGTAAAAATTAGCAGTTCTGATAATTGGCCTTGGCTTTTTTTCTTTCCCCACTAAAACCCTGGTTCTCACAATTAAGTATGCCTGTTAACTTCACACTGTGCCCAGCTCTGTTTTAATTGGACTTCATAGCCCATGAGACTTCACAGGGTTTTGGCTCCAAGTAGAACACAGTTCTATGCCAGTTCGTATTCCAAGCTGGTGTGACTTTTGTCCCTCTCCCCACCAGAACCTGGACTTTTGTCCCATAGAGTTAGTCTACTTGACCGAACCCTTGATATAAAAAGGCTTCTATATGAAGAGATGAAAAAGGCCCCCCAAATGCCAGCCCCATTTTTGAAGCCATTCCCCTCCTTCACTTCACAAGCTGGCAAGCAAGTGTGATGAAGAAGGGGGGCTCTCTAGGCTCTGCCCAGCCACCTCTTAGCTGTGGCTCTGTTTCCGCTCAGTGTGGCAGCAACTTAGGAAGAGTCATGTCACACAGCATGTATCCAAAGGCCAAAATACGTTTTACTTCTTTCAAGAGGCTACATGAATCTGGGTTATGTGAGTAAGTGATCCAGACTGAAGGGCCAGGCAGCCTGACCACCGTGCAGCAGGGCGGCTCCCTGCCTGAGGCGCTGCAGGCTCAGTCCAGAGCCCTGGCATTCACATCTGATGACAGACAAGCTGCACGCTCTGTTCCAGAGGAGCAGTGAAGAGGAAGACGCCCTGTCCCCTGCTGCCCCGTGTACGGGGGCCAAGATGAGGATTCTGGCCTGCCCCACTTGGGAAACCCGGCCCCACTGCCCTGAATGGCGCAGCTCACCAAGTGCGGGATGGTTGTCCAAGACTATAGGAGCAAACGTCTGATGCAACTCAGATTCTTTGAATTCCCTGACTGGGTATCTGGGAACACTTAGCTTGCCATGATTCTGCCCCTTCAGAAGCAACAGTTCAGAAGTTAGGCCACATTTCCTCCTATATTACCTGAGATAGGACCCCAGCCAGGTACAGATTTGCAAGTCAAGGCCTGACATCTGTGCGCTGTGGTTTTCCAGGGATTTTCTCCATTTTCTTGGTTGAGGAGGGGGAGCTGAGGGGAGGTTGGCTGGCCAGAAGGGACACAGGAGAACAGCCAGCTCTCTTGGGTACCAGACTATGGGTTTATTTGCCCCATCACAAGAGAGAAGCTTCCCTGTGTGTTCAAGATCAGGAGCTCTCCAACATACTCTGCAGAGCAGATCACTTCTAACAAAAGGCATGTCTGGCACATACAAAGCACCCACCCGCCAAATCTGTCAGTGTTCTCCTCACGGCCTGGTTTCCTCCCATGCCAGCCTGCACCAGCTTGTGCCACAGAAATGTGGTCAGAATGCCTCTTAACGATCTCTCCCCACCCCACAGCTGCCATCAAAGGGGGCGTTTCAGCCTCTCTTGCCAGTGCCCGGCCTCAGGGACTGAATCCAGAGACACGGTAGAAGCTATTCTGGGGGATGGACAGATTGTGGCTGAAAATAAAGCAAATACTCAGCCCCATGGTTTTAAACTGTCAACTAGAAGACAGGACTGCCACCCTTCCCCCAGCTGGGCTGTCGCGCAACATCCAGAGGGCTGAGAACACACCTGCCCGGTTAGCACGTTAGGGGAAGGGCAGGAGGTAGAAGCAGAGTTTTCCACAGGGAAGAGCCCCTTTCTGTGGAAACCCCTCTGCAGGAAAGGCCTCGGGTGTTTCCGGCCATCTCATGCTAACAGTGAGTGTCTTTGCCTGTTTGTTTTCCACCTCAAGGCCCAGTGTGAATCACACAGCAGTGTGCCAGCCGCGCAGGCCTGGCCGGCTGCTTGCCTTGGCTTCCCTCTCACCCATCCTCTCTGGTAGGTGCCTCCATGCCTCCTTCTGCAGCACAGGCGTCACCCTCCATTGACCTTGGCATAGCACAGGTCCTCACCAGACGCGGCTAACAGGTCACCTGATGATGTCACTTTTAGTAGAAGCAGGTATTGCTGAGCCATGGGGTTAATGAGAATTCAGCCACTGGCTGTCACTGAGCTCCAGAACAGGTGAAAAGAGAAGGGCTATGCCAGCTTGTTCTGAGCATAGCCACATGGTCAGGACTAAACTGGGCATCACAGTTTCAAGTTGATGGAAGGAACAAAAAAAAGAAATCTGAACTCTTCCTCAGACTAGTCTGCTGCTAATACACAGCATCTTTGTAAGAATTAGGAAAAGTTGTCTGTTCGCCAAGACATTTACTTGCATCTTAAAAAAACTGTCATAAAAAATACATAAACCTACCCCTTAGATATGGACCCTGATGCAGAGCACAACCTGTCACTATCTGCAGTACCTTGTCAAAGAGATAATTAGAAGCAATGATAATAGTAGTGAAAGAGCTCTTGGTGTGAGTGCCGGGCAGAACACTTAACATGTCTTATCTCATCTAACCCTCACATCAACCCTAAGTACTATTACCATGGCCACGTCCTCACAGCTTTTCCATTTCTAGTTCCAGTCTCTTCCCGAGGGCAACTGCACTTCTGCCCCTGGGTACTATGATATTTCTAGAGCTCAGCTCCTCAGAATAAAGCTCAAGGTGATTCTGGAGCTTGCAACCAAAGACTCCTTAACAATGCCCATCACTGCTTATCCCCAAGGGTCTGCTTCAGTCATCTCTTCCGCCCTTCCTGTCCCTTCCTGTCCCTTCTCTTCTCTTCCCCTTCCTTCTGCTCCTCCTGTCCCTCCTCTTCTCTGTCCCCTCCTCCTCTTCCCCTTCTTCCTCTCCTTACCTTCTTCCTCTTCTCCTTTCTCTCTCACCCTCTCTCCTTCTCCCTTTCTCTTCCTACCTCCTTCCTTCTCCTCCTCGCTCCTACTTGGCTTTACTTATCTGCCTTCAAAATTCACTGTACCAGCTTCCTTCATGTTTTTCCAGCAACAAAGCTGCCATTCAGCTGCCTTCAAGTCTAGATCCCCAGGAAATTTTAATGATCTAGCCATTGTGCCACCTGCCCTGAGACCTTTGGTTCTAGACAGCCTGATGAGGAAATACAGAATTACACACAAACGTAGGTGCAGAGCCCATAGCCATTATGGGGACGCACGGACTGAAACATCCCAGACTCCAGAATGCCCTGGGAAGAGCTTCCACTTTTCCCAGTCAGATTTTATTGTTGCTCCCTCTATATTCCCAGCACTTGTTGCTTGCCTCTTAATTACTCTGTCACTTTCCACTAATCTAAAAATCTTATTTATATACATGATCCTACAACAAAACATTTTTGAGGGCATGGCGAACACACCATAGGTACTAAAACATTGACTTTAAACTGGTTTTTTACATGAATAGGGGTGGGTAATAATTGCAGTTTGATTTTTGATGGATGGTTCAAGAGATGATAAGCACTTTGGGAGGAGAACCTTCCCAAAATATTTTTCCTTCCATATTTCCAATTATTCTGTACTCTCTAATCCATAGTACTTTGTATATATATTTTTAAACTAATCACATTGAGTTATCTTTATTTATCCAAACATCTAATGCCTTAGCTGGACTATGAGCTCTCTGAGGGCAGGGCCCATGTCGTTTTTATCTTTCTATTCCCAACCTAGTACAAGTCTGACACAAAGGAAGTGTCTACTGAATATTATTTGTTGGATGAATTGAATCCAAATCCATGTGAGACTTGGGCTGAGGACATCTCACCTGCTGGCAGTCATTTACTCGGTCTTCTAAGTCCTCATGAGGCTGAAGATGGTAAAACTTTCCTTGGAAACTACAATTTTGGCAAAACTACAAACTTCCTTCTCTGAAAGGGCTTGCTTTGTTTATTATGATAGATAATTTTTTCCATAAGACACATGCTTACACTTTTTGACAATTTTGACATCCTATTGCTTAAGACTGGAAAAGGAGCCCAGAAATAATTTACAGAGGAAACACAGCTCAGGTGTCTTCCCCAGATGCTATTGGTATCTTGAGACTATCCAGAAAGGTAATTTACACAAACATATGCATACACAACAGAATTTAAGTGTGCTTTGTGTTTCTGCAGGGTGTCCAAATACTAACATTTGCCATCTGGCCTGCTCAGATGGCTGTTTCTGACACCTGCCCCAAGTGTCTGGGTTCACCTTTGTTTATTATTCAAGCATCTATGGGCCCTTAGCTCTGTGCTAGGCACAAAGGGTGCAAAGACGGAAAGCTATACTCTGGTCTCAAAAAGTAGGTTTAGACCATGAAAAAATAATTGTACAATAACATTAAAATAAAGGTATCATGTGCTAAAATAAATCTTACAAGATGCAGTGGTAGGATAGGAGACGGATCCATTAAGTCTGCCTAGGCAAGACGAGGAAAGGTCATAGGAGTTAGTTCTTGAGATCATCCATGCAGAGTAAAATGATCAAAGCAAAGGATGGGACCCAAGGAATCACCAGCATTAAAGGATAAATCAAGAGAAATCTGTGGAGGAGACTGAGGAGGAGCAGTCAGAAATGACCCAGACCCACCTAGAAGATTCATGTGTACATCAGAGTTTGTGAAGCAACCACACCTTCCCTAGAAAAGGGCAGTTTGAGATAAATGATCAGATTGGTGACTTATAAGGAACTGGTTTCACATTTAAAAATCAACTTGACAGCTCTACATAACAAAAAGTAGGATGCACAGAGCGTTCTTATCTATAACCTTGATTTAAACATTATGAATAATATAGAAGATATTATTTCCATTTGGCTGACCATGAAACAGGAGCTTGAAGAGGTGAAATGCCTTGTCAATGACTACAGAGATAATAAATAGCAAAGCGTGGACTTGAATCCAGATCTTCAGATTTACTGGTAGGGAGGAGGGTTCTGTTCTCTGAAAAGAGCAAGGAGTCAGAAATGGATCTAAGTGAAATAAACATCATTTAAGACAATTCAATTTCCTTTGATCTAATTCTGGGCTTGTCAAACAGCCTTCTGATGACTGATCTGACTTGCTTTGAGTTCTAAATCTGAGGTGGGGTGTCCTGGGACAAGGAGAAATGACAAGGAAGAAGATGAAATTTTGTAAATGAAGACGTTACATTATTGTATGTATTTTTTTCCTGAGATAGTTAGAATGCACTGGCTTTTCCAAAAATGACTTGCCTCAATCAAGCTGATAAACTGAGTTTCTGAATCATCAAAGCTCAGAGTCTGCCATTTCCCCTGTGGGCTTCAGTGTGAGATATGACACAGCAATCAGTTGTGGAGAAAGTATCTCAAAAATGGGCAGGACCGGGAATCAACAAGGCTAGGGTGTTGGCTTCCTCAAATGAACAGCTCTTCAAATCACAATGCCTAAAGAAGTTGGGTCTGATCTAGGCCAGCAACGTTACCCAAGAGATTTAATCTGGTGAGTGAGATATGGCATCAGGTGCTTCTGGGTTGATATAACCATTTCTTCTAATCAGTCATGTGGGCAAATGGTCTTTGGATTTCAGTTTAATTTGAGTACTTGGCCAATGGGGGTACCCTCTTCTTGGGAAAGGAGTCGGCAAGAGTTAGGTTAGGGCTCTAACTAGATGTTCTTGGGTTCAGGGTAAGGGATCAGCCCCTAAAAGGAAGTGGAGTAAAGTTAAGGAATCAAGAAAAACACCCAGCAATATATCTTGATGTTTAAGGGCATTGATTTGGGAGACCAGATTCAGGTACCAGCACTTCTACTTACTGTGTGACCATGGGGAAGTCAGTTAACTCCTCTAAACCTCATCTGTAAGGCCAGATGAATACTAATAACATACTTCACAAGTTTTTGCAAAGCTTAAATGACAACAAATTAAAAAACACACTCAACATAGTGTTATAACTCATAGGAAATATTCAAGACTAGAAAGTGTTATCATCTCATCATGATCCGGTCAGAGCATTCCCCCAGGAGTTGTGGGTGAACTCCCAGGTAGGATATGCCCCCAGGACCACCAGAAATGAGTGGGCAAGCAAGAGACTCCACCTGGTTGTGGAGAGGGGGCTTTGGAATAGTAGCAGGCCTGGGCCAGGCTGAATCCCCTGGTGGAAGGCCTTAAGTACTGTCCCTGCTGGGGCCTGAAGGGCTGGACATGAACAAGTTTCTGAATAGAAATGTATTCCCGAGGCCCAGTTCTAGCTGCTAACCAGTTAGCTCTTTTCTCTTTATAACAATGATAAAAGTTTTGATAAAGAAATGTCTTAAAAACTCTTGACTAAAATTGTTTGTATCACTCCAGTCAGCCTTGTCTTCTCAGCCCTCATCCCACCCTACCTCTCCTCCAATTTGAAAAAATACTGAAGGGTTTATTGGAAATGTCTTGTAATTTATTCTGTGACGGACTGATTTCCCTAGAATATAAACAAAGGGAAAAGCCTTTAGGTGATGTTAACTCAAGCTGGTAGGAGAGAAGATATAAATATTCCCGCTAGCTCTTGGGCAAATTGAAGAAGATCACTCCCAGGATTTCCTGATAAGATTAATACACAGAATTTCCTGGTGGGCTTTGTTATACTTTTGGAGGTGAGGAAAATTATTTCCAAGGTTCCCAAGAGAGGCCCATTGTGACCCAAGATGGCTAGCTAAGCACCTGCTAGTGCCAGGCAAATAAAATCTCCTTGTTACACTACTTCATTTAGGCAGCCAGGGCTGAATTCCCATAGATCTGCTGTCTGTCCTCCAGGCCCCAGGTCTGTGCTCTCATTCTGCAAACCACAGAACTGCAAATAATTCTTAGTCAGTAGGGAAATGACGACTTCTCCTTGTTTTCATCCTCACTCTGTAGTGCACAGATTATCCTGTCTTCGCAGAATTACTCTACCTTTTCTCTTTTTCTGTTCTGGGGTCAAAGTTTAGCCTTAGGTGCCAGTTCTCCAGTCATTTCCTTCATACTTTAGGGATTTCTTGAGAAATATTAGAACTCAGAGGTCAAAACCATTAACATTGTCAAGGATGCCTTTTCTAGCGTGAGAGCTGGGGCTGTATCTGCCTAACAGGGCTCAGCAAAGACTGGCAAGAGTCTGCTGTTGCTTGGCCTCTGTTCCTCCAGCTCACCATGTGAATAGGTTTTATTTAATTATGGATAAATGACTTTTTTAATGTTTGCTGAAGTTGAAAACAAAAATAAATAAATAAAATATGACTTGCAACAGGGTTGGGTGAAGATGGGAGGAAGGCAGATCAGTGACAGTCTTCTTTCAGCTACTGCCCTCAGCTTAGGCAGTGTCCACACTCTGTCCCCTCCAGCCCACAAAAGAGTCCAGTCTGTCTTTTTCTTAAGGAATTGCTGAAAATGTTAGCCAATTTTAATTATACTAACTGAGATGCCTCCATTTTCTCTTTCCTGTGTTTGCCATTAAAAAATAAAAAAATAAAAATAAAACCAAAAAAAAAACCTTACAATTTAGGACACTTCATTCTGCTTTCCAAAACTGAGTCACAAGTCACTTTTGGAGTTGAGCTACATTCGCCCTTTAGGGAGATATCATTTTGCTAAAGAGAGGAAGCAAATGGACAATTTGAGGCCTTGGAAACCTCCCAAACCATCAGGAAATCCTGAGGGTATCATTCTCTTTGAAACTTGATTTCCTAAAATAAAAAGAAAGCAGCAAAGGATCTCTCCAAACCCCAGCTCTCCAGGCCCAGTTATTTGTAGCCATTGAAAGGAGTAGGCCTTTTCCTGATGAAGCCCTGTTTGTCCTCTCAAATGTCAAGTGGTTATGAGGTGCAGGAAACCTAAGGTCAGCTTCCACTGGAGTGAGCCTAGGAACTGACGCACTCCGCTGGGGGGCCACAGTGTGTATTTTCATTTGCATTTGACCTGGTCTTCCTCCACTCCCAGAGATTTTCCTTATTTTCTTTCCTCTGTACTATCCCAAAGGGAGAGAGCTCAAGGGTTCAGTAGCCCAGCACCTTAAAAACTGCAAACTCAGATGACCACAGACACTTGGCATCTCTCCAGCTTCTACAGCTTGAGGTGATCATGGTAGTGTCAGGGCATGAGGGTCATTTGTGAAATCTCAATCTGTAAACAGGCACAAAGAACTGCCTGTCAAATAGCAAAGGGACATATGCAGAGACTGTGCTAAACAAGTTCCAAATTCTAAAAGCAAAGCCTTACAAATGTGAGGTTAAGTTCTTTCAAGTTGAAACAATAATAATAAATAATCTGGCAATATTTACTACCAAGATCTTGAAAACAGTGGTTATTACCTAGGTTTCTAGATTTAAATTTCATCCCCCCAAAGTTTTTTGTTGAAGGCCTACTATGTGCAAAGTGAGTGACTGTTCCACTGTCTATCAGCCTCAAAACCTGGGCTTGATTGGTTCAGGAGTTAAGCAGAGCATTTGACCCAATAGAGATGCACATTTGGGGGGGCTACTTAGAATTGTAGGATTTCAGAGCTTATAGGGGACTTCAGAAAAGACCAAAGTCCAGGGAGACGAAGTGACTTGTTCAAGTCAGTCCCACTACTCTAGTGACGGGACTAACACACAGGTTATACAAGATCCAATACAAGCTACGGGCCTTGTATTCACTTCTTTAACTTAGCAAGACTTGCCGAACTAAGAGTCACAGGGCGGAAGGTAGACACTTTCGTATCCGGGATGGGTGGTCCACATGGCTCTGGAAGTGTCATAACCAGGACTTACTAGCAGGAAAAATTGCCTGTATCTACTGCTCAAGTGATCAGAAAAGGTTGAAGAAAAATCAATACCAAAAGGAGGGGGTTCGGAAGATCAGGTAGGCAGATCCTGAACTCACCTCTTCCCACAGACACAACAAATTTACAACTACATACGGATCCTTCCCCATCTGAAAAAGAACTGAAAACTAAATGAATTGTTCTCCACAACAAAGTAGAAGGACCACATCAAGACAGTTTGGAGGGGCAGAGACAAAGTAGGGCAAAAATCCCACCCCCAGGGGGCTGACACCAAATGGAGAAGGATTTCCCCAACAGGTGCTTCTCCCAGAGGAGAGGGTCAGGCATCCCAATCCCTGGGATCTGCACTAAAGAGATTAGCTTTCATCTGCACTAAAGAGATAAGAATGTCTGCCTTAAAAAACCAATAGGATTGATATCCAGGAATCCCAAGTGCTATGGGAAATGGAGATTCACCTCTTAGAGGGCTTACATGTGGTCTTGCTCTCCCTGGGACCCAGAAAAAAGCATAGTTTGAAAAGTGCCTAGACTGTATGTGAAGGAGATTTCATTTACTGGTCTGGGGGCATCAGTGAGATGGGCAGGGGCAGTTGAGATGCTCCCCAGAGACAGGTTGTGGCGGGTGCCATATTCCACCTCGCCTGCTATCACAGGTGGGTGAGCTCAGATGCAGCACCTCCTGCCACTGGCTGGGGTGGGTGGGGGCCAGCAGTTGCAACCTTGCTGAAACTGGAGAGTGCCAGCAGTTGTAGTGCTCTCCTGCTCCCGGGGTGGGGTGGAAAAGTATACATGGTCACTGAGTTCTCCTGCTCCCTAGTTAAAGTGAGCACAGATGGTTACAACACTCTTCTGTTTCCTGACTGGGACTGGTGAATACAAGCAATCACAGCATTCCCTTGGTTCCAGCCTACAGCATGCATATAGACAAAGCACTCTCCCACTGCACTGCTGAAGCCCCCTGGTGCAGCCAAAACATTTTTCCAATGCAATTCTGAAGAGCTAGCAAGCATGCCTTGCCCCAACACTCCCCAGCTGCCTTGCTAAAGCCAGGGGTGTGTGCAATCCACACAGGGGATATCCCTTGATCGCCTGGCCCTGGTGGCCAAGCGGCTGGCATTCTCAAGCTCTATGGGACTGTACCCATTGGAAAGTCAGTTATTGGCAGGCCACCCCCCCCCCCCCCAGGGCACTGTACAGATAGCAGACTGAAACACAACCTCAGAATCCTGTGAAAAAAACCCTATTTAGTTAGTTTGGAGCTTCAGCCTGAGGAACAGATTTCAGGTTTCCCACACATCTAGAAGCTGAGGAGATGCTCCCAGGGAACATAAGCAGGGAAACGCCATCCTTGTACACGTACTTGGCCTTGCTACAGCTCAATGAGACTTCCCAGAAAGGAGTTTATATACTCATCTAGAGGCCCAATCTTTGCAACTGTCACCCAAGGGACACCTCCAGATCTCCTGGTCTGGAAGCCAGCAGAGATTATAATTGTAGCACCTCGACTTTGTATATACAGCACTACATATTTGCATACTTTAAGAGCTGCTGCCTATGGGTCTAGCTTTCAATCAGCTTGAAACTAGGTGATAAATCAGATTCCTCCCCTTGGATCACTGACAAGTCTTGGCACACTCTCAACAATAGGGGCATATCAAGAATAAATAAGACAATTTAAAGAATCACAAAGGTTTAAGACACAAACCAAGAGCTAGAGCAAGGTTGAGTGAAAAGGATCATCACCTAAATAAGGCCACTCCTTCAAGACAAAGAATAGGTATTTGACCTAATATACAGAAATAAACAGAGAGTCAAGCAAGATGAGGAAACAGAGAAATATGTTCTAAATGAAAGAACAAGACAAACCTTGGAAAAAGACATTAATGATATGGAGGTGAGTAATCTACCTGATAAAGAATTCAAAGTAATGGTTATAAAGATGCTCACCAAACTTGGAGCAAATGGATGAAGAGTGAGAACTTCAACAAAAAGACAGAAAACACAAAAAGTAAAAGTGTCATGAAGTTGAAGGATATAATTACTAAGCTAAAAAAATACACTGTAGGGGATCAACATCAGTGTGGATAAAGCAGAAGAAAGGATCAGCAAGCTGGAAGAAAGCAATGGAACTCACCTTGAGAGAGTAGCAAAAAGTAAAAAGAATTTTTTAAAATGAAGATTACTTAAGGAATCTCAAGGACAACATCAAGTGGAATAATATTTTCATACAGGGGTCCCAGAAGGAAAAGAAAGAAAGAAAGAAAAGGCAGAAAACTTATTTGAAGAAATAATGGCTGAAAACTCCCCTAGCCTGGAGAAGGAAACAAACATCCAGGTCCAGGAAGACCAGAGAGTTTTAAATAAGATGCATACAGACAGAGTCCACCAAGACACATTACAACCCAAATGTTAAAAGTTAAGAATAGAGAATCTTAAAAACAGCAAGATAAAAATAAATTGTTACATACAAGGGAAACCCCATAAGGCACTTAGCAGGTTTCTTAGCAGAAACTTTTCAAGCCAGAAGGGAGAGGCATGACATATTTAAAGTGCTGAAAGGAAAAAAATGACAACCAAGAATACTCTAACCAGTAAGATTATCATTCAGATTTGAAGGAGAGATAAAGAGTTTTCCAGACAAACAAAAGGTAAAGGAGTTCATCACTACTAAACCAGTCTTACAATAAATTTTTAAGGGACTTCTGTAAGCTGAAAAGGAATGGCACTAATTAATAACAAGAAAACATGTGAAAGTAAAAATTTCACTGGAAAAGCTAACTATATATGGTAGTAGATTAATCCCTTATAAAGCTACTAGGAATTTAAAAGATAAAGTAGTAAAATTAACTAAAATTACAATATTAAGGGATGCATTTTTAAAAAGGTGTAAAAAGTGACACGAAAAACATAAAACATCTGGATTGGGAGGTGAAGTAAAATGTAGTTTTGGAATGTGTTCAAATTTAAATTGCTATCAACTAAAAATAGTTATATATATGGGATGATATATGCAAACCTCACAGTAACTACAAAGCAAAAACTTATAGTAAATACAAGAAAGAAAGTGAGGAAAGGAATCTAAACACACATTAATAAAAGTCATCAAGCTACAAGGGAAGAAAGAAAGAGAAGAAGAAAGGAACAGAAAGGAACTACAAACACAACCAGAAAATAATTAACAAAATGACAATAAGTACATACCTATCAATAATTACTTTAAATGTAAATGGACTAAATTCTCCTGTCAAAGGAATAGAGTGGCTGAATAGATTAAAAAAGAAGAAAATATACGTCTATATTTTGCCTACAAGAGACACATTTCAGAAGGACACACACAGATGAAAAGTGAAGGGATAGAAAAAGACGTAATGACGAAGAGGTCAATCCAGCAAGAATAAAAAATATTTATAAATATATATGCTTCCAACACAGAAGCACCAAAATATGTAAAGCAAATATTAACAGACCTAAAGGGAGAAATCAACAGAAATACAATAACAGTAGGGGATTTTTAACATACCACTTACATTAATAAATACATTATCCAAACAAAAAATCAAAACAACACATTAGACCAAATGGACTTAATAGATATATACTGAATATGCTATCCAAAAACAGCAGAATAGTATTCTCAAGTGCCAGGATGCACTATAGGGACATGTTAGACCATGAACAAGCCTCAGTAAATTCAAGAAGATTGAAATTATATGGAGCATCTTTTCTGACCACATGAAACTAGAAATCAATTACTAGAAGAAAAATAGAAAAATTACAAATACACAGAGATTAAACAACATGTTACTGAACAACTACTGGGTCATGAAAGAAATCAAAGGAGAAATAAAAAAATACCTGGAGACAAATGAAAACAAATACAACATACCAAAAACCATGGGATGCAGCAAAAAGTGTTTCTAAGAAGGAATATCTTAGCAATACAAGCCTACCTCAAGAAAAAAAGAGAAATCTCAAATAAACAATTTAACTTTACACCTAAAGGAGCTAGAAAAAGAAACAAAGCCCACAGCTAATAGAAGGAAGGAAACAATAAAGATCACAGTGGAAATAAATAAAAGAGAATAAAAAGCCAATAAAAAAGATCAATGAAACTAAGTGCTGGTCCTTTGAAAGATAAAAAAAAATTGACAAACTTTTAGCTAGACTCACCAAGAAAAATGAGAGAAGGCTCAAATAAATAAAATCAGAAATTAAAGAGAAGTTACAACTGATACCACAGAAATACAAAGGATGACAAGAGACCACTATGAACAATTATACACCAAAAAATTGTACAACCTAGGAAAAATGAATAAATTCCCAGAAATTGACAATCTTTCAAGACTGAATCATGAAGAACTAGAAAAACTGAATAGACTGACTGCTTACAAGGAGACTGAATCAGAAATAAAAAATTTGCCAGCAAACAAAATTCTAGGACCAGATGGCTTCACTAGTGAGTTTCATCAAACATTCAAAGAAGATTTAATACCTATCCTTCTGAAACTCTTCCAAAAAACTGAAGAGGAGAGAAAGCTTCCAAGCTCATTTTACAAGGCCAGTGTTACCCTGATACCAAAACCAGACTAGGACATTACCAAAAAATGAATATTACAGTCCCATATCCCTGATGAACACAGATGTAAAAATCCTCAACAAAACATTAGCAAACCAAAATCAAAAACATATTAAAAGGATGATACACCATGATGAAGTGGGATTTGTCCCAAGGTTTCAAGGATGACTCAACATCCACAAATCAATCAAAGCCTCATACCACATTAACAAAATGAAAGATAAAAATCATATCATCTCAATAGATGTCAAATAGCATTTGACAAAATTCAACATCATTTATGATAAAAACTATCAACAAAGTGGGTATAGTGGGACTGTACCTCAACATAATAAAGATTAAATATGACAAACCCACAGCTAATGTCATATTCTATAGTGAAAAGCTGAAATTGTTTTCTCAAAGATCAGAACCAAGACAAGGATGCCCACTCTCTCCACTTCTCTTTAACATAGTATTGAAAGTCCTAGCCAGAGCAATTAGACAAAAGAAATAAAAGACATCCAAATTAGAAAGGAAGAAGTAAAACTATCACTATTTGCAAATGACATGATACTATATGTAGGAAACCCTAAAGATGCTACAAAAAAATGTTAATATTAATGAATTCTAGTAAAGTTTCAGGATACAAAATTAACGTGTAAAAATATATTGCATTTCCATACACTAATAAAAGTATCAGAAAGAGAAATCAAGGAACTAACCTCACTTACAATCACATCTAAAGAATAAAATACCTAGGAATAAAGCTAACCAAGGAGGTAAAAGATCTGTAAACTGAAAACTATAACACACTGATGAAAGAAATTGAGGAAGACACAAACAGATGGAAAAATATTCTGTGCTCATAGATTGGAAGAATTAACATTGTTAAATATCTATACTAACAAAGCAATCTACAGATTCAATGCAATCCCTATCAAAATTCCAATGGCATTTTTCACAGAACTAGAGCAAATAATTCTAAAAATTTTTGGAACCACAAAAGACCCCAAAGAATAAATAAAGAAAAACAATATTAAGAAGAACAAAGCCAGAGGTATGAAATGCTCCCTGATTTCAAACTATACTACAAAGCTATAGTCATCAAAACAGTATGGTAATGGTCTAAAAGCAGAAACATACATCAATGGAACAGAATAGAGACCCCAGAAATAAACTCATGCATACATGTTCAATTAGTTTATGACAAAAAAGGCAAAAATATGCAACAAGGAAAGGACAGTCTCCTCAACAGATTGTGCTGGGAATATTGGACAGCTACATGCAAAAGAGTGAAACAGGTCCACTATCTTACCCCATATACAAAAATTAACTCAAAATGGATTAAAGACTTGAGTATAAGATGTGAAATCATAAAGCTCCTAGAAGAAAGCATAGGCAGTAAGCTCTTTGACATTGGTCTTAGCAATGTTTTTTTTGGATCTGACTCCAGAGGCAAGGGAAGCAAAAGCAAAAATAAACAAATGGGATTACATCAAACTAGAAATTTTCTACACAGCAAAGGAAACCATCAAAAAAATAAAAAGGCAAAATACTAAAGGAGAAGATATTTGTAAATTATATACCTGATAAGGAGTTAATATCCAAAATATATAAAGAACTCATACAACTCAATAACAAAAAAAGAAACAGTCCAATTAAAACATAGGCAGAGGGCCTGAATAGACATTTTTTCTAAAGAAGACATACAGACAACTAACAGACACATGAAAAAATGTTCAACATCACCAGTCATCAGGCAAATGCAAATCAAAACCACAGTAAGATATCACGACTATCAGAATGACAGCTATCAAAAAGACAAGAAATAACAGTGTTGATGAGGAAAAGGAAATCCTCATGCACTGTTGGTGGGAATGTAAATTGGTATAGCCATTGTGTAAAACAGTATGGAGGGTCCTCAAAAAATTAAAAATAGAGCTACTCTATGATTCAGCAATTCCACCTTCATTTTTTTAATATAATTTATTTTATCATTAATGTACAATTACATGTGCAATATTACAATTATTAAACTACCCCTTCATCAGGTCCCCCCCACCAACCCCATTACAGTCACTGTCCATCAGTGTAGTGAGATGCTATAGAATCACTACTTGTCTTCCACCTTCATTTCTGAAGAGAACAAAAACACTAATTCAAAAAGATATATGCACGCCTATGTTCACTGTAGCATTATTTACAATAGCCACCATATGAAAACAACCTATCTGTCCACTGATGGATGAATGGATTAAAAAAAGTTTGGTACATATATTCAATGGACTATCACTCAGCCATAAAAAAGAATGAAATTCTGCCGTTTGCAACTACATGGATGGGTGTTGAGGGTAAGCGTAGTAAGTGCAGCAAGCCAGAGAAAGACAAATACCATATGATTTCACTTATATGTAGAATCTAAAAAAATAAAACAAAGCCAAAATCATAGATACAGAGAACAGATTGGTGATTACCAGAGGGGAGATGGATGAAGGGGATCAAAAAGTACAAACATCCAGTCATAAAATAAATAAGCTATGGTGATGTAGTGTACAGCATGGGGAATATAGTCAGTAATATTGCATTAACTTTGTAAGGTCATAGGTGGTAACTTGACTTATTGTGGTGACCATTTTACAACGTATACAGATTTCATATCACTATGCGGTATACATGAAACTAATATAATATTGTAGGTCAATGATACCTCAATATTTTTTTTAAGTGAAAATAAAGGGCCTGTCTGGCTGTTAAAGAAGTAACGATTCAAAGAACAGAATAACTCAGACTTCCGGGAAGATGGCGTAGTGAGCAGGGCGGCAGAAATCTCCTCTCAACACTATGTTTATCTACGAAAACACAGCAAATACATCTATTCCTAAAGGAGTGACGACAATACACAGGAAAGCGCACAGCGTGCAGCTACACCCGAGAGGACTCGGCACCCCAAGAGGCGGGTAAGATACGGAGCCGCGACCCGGCGGGACCCGAGCCCTCCCCCACCCCAGCGCACCGGCGGGAGGAGAGGATTCAGAGCCGGGAGGGAGTGGAAGTGCACCCCGCGAAGTAGCCAGCCCCGGTGATCTGCGCGGGGAGCGCTGACCCACATTGCGCAGTGCAGCGGAGATTGGAGAGACAGAGGGGCAGGATCTGAGCGGGGAACGCGCCAGGGTGCTTGCAGCCGGCTCCCGGGAAGGAAAAAAAAAGTGTGCGCTTTCTTCAGCGGTCTTAAAGAGACAGGAGCCCAGCGGAGGAGCCGGATCGCCCCAGCACACTCAGCCCAGCAGGCTGGGAGTCCTGGGGAGTTTCAGACGCCTTAGCTGGCGACTGAGGAAGCGTAGCCATACTTAACACTTCTCACTGAGATCAACAGCCTCCTATTCGTTCCCACCCCTGCCAGAGCGATAAAGGGCCCTGCGGAGCGGCACAGCCACAGCTGTGGAATAGTGGGGCAATAGCGCCACCTAGAGCATTCCCACAGAATCTACGTCCGGTGGGCATTTTGTTTTGTTTTGTTTTGTTTTTGTTTTTTCTTTTCTTTCTTTCTTTCTTTCTTTCTTCTCTTTTTTCTTCTTCTCTTTTTAAAGTCTTAAAGAGCCCAGCTGACATACGTGGCAACTATCAGTGACCAATTATATAGCCATGAAAAGACAGAGGAATATGGTTCAGACCAAAATCAACCAGACAACCCCAGAGAGGGAGTCTGAAGGGATGGAAATGCACAGTCTTCCTGAAAAAGAATTCAGAATAAAAGTCATAACCATGCTGATGGACCTACAGAGAAATGCACAAGAGCTGAGGGAGGAAGTGAGGGAACTGAGAAAAGACAATGCAGAAATCAGACAAGTGATCGACGGGCTTAACAGCAGAATGGATGAGATGCAAGAGACTGTTAATGGAATAGAAAACAGAGAACAGGAGTACAGAGCAGCTGAGGCAGAGAAAGATAAAAAGAGTTCTAGGAATGAAAGAATATTAAGAGAACTGTGTGACCAATCCAAACGGAACAATATTCGCATTATAGGAGTACCAGAGGAAGAAGACAGAGAAAAGGGGATAGAAAGTGTCTTTGAAGAAATAATTGCTGAAAACTTTCCCTCGCTGGGGAAGGAAGTAGTCTCACAGTCCACCGAAGCTCATAGATCTCCCAACACAAGGGACCCAAGAAAGACAACACCAAGACACATAATAATTAAGATGGCAAAGATCAAAGATAAAGACAGGGTATTAAAGGCAGCTAGAGAGAGAAAAAAGATCACCTACAAAGGAAAACCCATCAGACTATCATCAGACTCCTCAACAGAAACCTTACAGGCCAGAAGAGAATGGCATGATATATTTAACGTTATGAAACAGAAGGGCCTCGAACCAAGAAAACTGTATCCAGCACGATTATCATTTAAATATGATGGAGGGATTAAACAATTTCCAGACAAACGAAAGTTGAGAGAGTTTGCCTCTCATAAACCACCACTACAGGATATCTTAAATGGACTGCTCTAGATGGAAGCACACCTAAGGCTAAAAAGATGTCACCAGAGAAAATAAAATCATAGCAAAGAAAGCAGACCATCCAAATACTAACTAAAGGCAAAGAATAAAACACCTATTATAGAAAGAATGGAGGAGGAGGAATAAGAAGGGAGAGAAATATAGAAACATCAGACTGTGTTTACAATAACTTAACAAGAAAGTTAAGTTAGATTGTTAGATAGTAAAGAAGCAACCTTTGAACCCTTGGTAACCACGAATCTAAAGCCAGCAATGGCAATAAGTACATATCTATCAATAATCACCCTAAATGTAAATAGACTGAACGCACCAATAAAAAGACACAGAGTAACAGAATGGATAAAAAAGCAAGACTCATCTATATGCTGCCTACAAGAAACTCACCTCAAATCCAAAGATATACACAGACTAAAAGTGAAGGGATGGAAAAAGATATTTCATGCAAACAACAAAGAGAAAAAAGCAGGTGTTGCAGTACTTGTATCAGAACAAAATAGACTTCAAAACGAAGAAAGTAGCAAAAGATAAAGAAGGACATTACATAATGATAAAGGGGTGAGTCCAACAAGAAGATATAACCATTATAAATATATATGCACCCAACACAGGAGCACCAGCATATGTGAGACAAATACTAACAGAATTAAAGGAGGAAATAGACAGCAATGCATTCATCTTAGGAGACTTCAACACACCACTCACTCCAGAGGACAGATCAACCAGACAGAAAATAAGTAAAGACACAGAGGCACTGAACAACACACTAGAACAGATCGAACTAACAGACATCTACAGAACTCTACACTCAAAAGCAACAGGATACACATTCTTCTCAAGTGCACATGGAACATTTTCCAGAATAGACCACATACTAGGCCACAAAAAGAACCTCAGTAAATTCAAAAATATTGAAATCCTACCAACCAACTTCTCAGATCACCAAGGTATAAAACTAGAAATAAATTTTAGAAAGAAATCAAAAAGGCTCACAAATACATGGAGACTTAACAACACTCTCCTAATTAATCAATGGGTTAACGACCAAATCAAAACAGAAATCAAAGAATATATGGAGACTAATGACAACAACAACACAAAGCCACAACTTCTGTGGGACGCAGCAAAGGCAGTTCTAAGAGGAAAGTATATTGCAATCCAGGCCTATTTAAAGAAGGAAGAACATTCCCAAATGAATAGTCTAAAGACACAATTACTGAAATTGGAAAAAGAAGAACAAATGAGGCCCAAAGTCACCAGAAGGAGGGACATAATAAAGATTAGAGAAGAAATAAATAAAATTGAGAAGAATAAAACAATAGAAAAATCAATAAAACCAAGAGCTGGTTCTTTGAAAAAAATAAACAAAATAGATAAACCCCTAGCCAGACTCATTAAGAGAAAAAGAGAATCTACACACATAAACACAATCAGAAATGAGAAAGGAAAAATCACAATGGACCCCACAGAAATACAAAGAATCATAAGAGAATATTATGAGAATCTACATGCTAACAAACTGGAAAACATAGAAGAAATGGACAACTTCTTAGAAAAATACAACCTTCCAAGACTGACCAAGCAAGAAACAGAAAAACTAAACAGACCAATCACCAGCGACGAAATCGAATTGGTAATCAAAAAACTACCCAAGAACAAAACCCTGGGCCTGATGGATTCACCTCTGAATTCTACCAGACATATAGAGAAGAAATAACACCGATTCTCCTTAAAGTTTTCCAAAAAATAGAAGAGGAGGGAATACTTCCAAACTCATTCTATGAAGCCAGCATCACTCTAATACCAAAACCGGGCAAAGACCTCACCAAAAAAGAAAATTACAGACCAATATCCCTGATGAACGTAGATGCAAAAATACTCAACAAAATATTAGCAAACCGAATTCAAAAATACATCAAGAGGATCATACACCATGATCAAGTGGGATTCATCCCAGGGATGCAAGGATGGTACAACATTCGAAAATCCATCAACATCATCCACCACATCAACAAAAAGAAGAACAAAAACCACATGATCATCTCCATAGATGCTGAAAAAGCATTTGACAAAATACAGCATCCATTCCTGATTAAAACTCTCAACAAAATGGGTATAGATGGCAAGTACCTCAGCATCATAAAGGCTATATATGACAAACCCACAGCTAACATCATACTTAACGGCGAGACGCTGAAAGCTTTTCATCTAAGATCGGGAACAAGACAGGGATGCCCACTCTCTCCACTGTTATTCAACATAGTACTGGAGGTCCTAGCCACAGCAATCAGACAAAACAAAGACATACAAGGCATCCAGATTGGTAAAGAAGAAGTCAAATTGTCACTATTTGCAGATGACATGATACTGTACATAAAAAACCCTAAAGATTCCATTCCAAAACTACTAGAACTAATATCTGAATTCAGCAAAGTTGCAGGATACAAAATTAACACACAGAAATCTGTTGCTTTCCTATACACTAATGATGAACGAACAGAAAGAGAAATTAGAAAAACAATTCCATTCACAATTGCATCAAAAAGAATAAAATACCTAGGAATAAACCTAACGAAGGAAGTGAAAGACCTGTACTCTGAAAACTACAAGACACTCCTAAGAGAAATTAAAGAGGACACTAACAAATGGAAATGCATCCCATGCTCTTGGCTAGGAAGAATAAATATTGTCAAAATGGCTATACTACCTAAAGCAATCTACAGATTCAATGCAATCCCTATCAAACTACCAACAGCTTTCTTCAATGAACTGGAACAAATAATTCTAAAATTCATATGGAACCACAAAAGACCCCGAATAGCCAAATCAATCCTGAGAAGGAGGAATAAAACTGGGGGATTTACAGTCCCTGACTTCAAGCTCTCCTACAAAGCCACAGTTATCAAGACAATTTGGTATTGGCACAAAAACAGACCCACAGACCAGTGGAACAGAATAGAAAATCCAAACATTAACCCAAACATATACAGTCAATTAATATTTGATAAAAGTGCCTTGGATATACAATGGGGAGATGACAGCCTCTTCAGCAGCTGGTGTTGGAAAAACTGGACAGCTACATGTAAGAGAATGAAACTGGACTACTGTCTAGCCCCATACACAAAGGTAAACTCAAGGTGGATCAAAGACCTGAATGTAAGTCATGAAACCATAAAACTCTTAGAAAAAAACATAGGCAAAAATCTCTTGGACATAAACATGAGCAACTTCTTCATGAACATATCTCCCCGGGCAAGGGAAACAAAAGCAAAAATGAACAAGTGGGACTATATCAACTGAAAAGCTTCTGTACAGCAAAGGACACCATCAGTAGAACAAAAAGACATCCTACAGTATGGGAGAATATATTCATAAAAAACGTATCTGATAAAGGGTTGACATCCAAAATATATAAAGAACTCATGCACCTTAACAAACAGAAAGCAAATAATCCAATTAAGAAATGGGCAGAGGACATGAATAGACACTTCTCCAAAGAAGAAATTCAGATGGCCCACAGGCACATGAAAAGATGCTCCACATCACTAATCATCAGAGAAATGCAGGTTAAAACCACAATGAGATATCACCTCACACCAGTGAGGATGGCCAACATCCAAAACACAAACAACAACAAATGTTGGCGAGGATGTGGAGAAAAGGGAACCCTCCTACACTGCTGGTGGGACTGCAAATTAGTTCAACCATTGTGGAAAGCAGTATGGAGATTCCTCAAAAAACTCAAAATAGAAATACCATTTGACCCAGGAATCCCACTCCTAGGAATTTACCCTAAGAATGCAGCAGTCCAATTTGAAAAGGACAGATGCACCCCTATGTTTATTGCAGCACTATTTACAATAGCCAAGAAATGGAAGCAACCTAAGTGTCCATCAGTAGATGAATGGATAAAGAAGATGTGGTACATATACACAATGGAATATTATTCAGCCATAAGAAGAAAACAAATCCTACCATTTGCAACAACATGGATGGAGCTAGAGGGTATTATGCTCAGTGAAATAAGCCAAGCCGAAAAAGACAAGTATCAAATGATTTCACTCATATGTGGAGTATAAGAACAAAGAAAAAATACTGAAGGAACAAAACAGCAGCAGACTCACAGAACCCAAGAACGGACTAATAGTTACCAAGGGAAAGGGACTGGGGAAAATGGGCGGGAAGGGAGGGATAAGAGGGAAAAAGGGGCATTACGATTAGCAGACATAATGTTGGGGGGGCACGGGGAGGGCTGTACAACTCAGAGACGACAAGTAGTGATTCTATAGCATCTCACTACGCTGATGGACAGTGACTGTAATGGGGTTGGTGGGGGGGACCTGATGAAGGGGTAGTTTAATAACGGTAATATTGCACATGTAATTGTAGATTAATGATAATAAAATAGATTATATTAAAAAAAAGAGAACAGAATAACTATTTGCTCTTGTGGTAACCAGTCTCCCTCAGCAAAGAACACCTCTTGGCATTCATTCCCTGGTGAGGCCCACTCACGCCAGTCAAGTGCAACAGAAGTAATGCTAAACTTTCAACTTTCACCTTTGAATAATCACTCTTAGGCTGCATTTTCTCAGAACTTGGCCACCTGCTTTGAAGCCTGAGTTGTCACCTGGAGAGGCCATATGCAGTTGCTTCAGCAGGACAGCTCCCAGCTGGGCCCTCAGCCAGCACCTCACACCAACTGCCAGCACATGAGCGAGCCTGACGGTTGGCCAGCTCCTTCAAGTCTTCAGATGACTATAACCCTACCCAACATCTGATTGCAGCTGTATGAGAGACCCCAGGTGAAAACAGGTTGTTTGTTACCCATCAATAGATATCTGGTGCAATTCCTTCACACAGAATGCAACCAACAGGGAAATCCTAAAGATCACTGGTAAGTCATCATTTTTAACTAAGGACTTCCATGAGGTTTAAAAAATATATACATAGCACAAGGGAAATAGAGAGGTATGAATTTTTGTGGAGTAAGTGCTGGCAAACTGTGAGGTATACATGAGCAAGTAACCAAAAGCATCAGACATCAAGGACGCTGGGGGGAAATAGAAACCACTCAAACTTAAATGTAATGAACGCCCAAGGGTATTCATTATGCACATCACCCCAGCAATAAATACTCTAGAAATAAATCAAATGTAGGATGATGCTGAAAAGAAAAGAAATGCAAAGAGTAATCAAGGGGAAGAAAGAGGCATATGCTCTGCTTGGTACAAACCATCTGGAACATACCAGAGGAGGCTGAGACATGGTGGGATGAACAGACTGTCATGCTTTGGAGACTACAGGAGATTGCCCAAGTCATTCAGAGGAGTAACAAGCAAAGTTAAGAGGGATAATGAGAAATATTTCAAATATACATGGAGAGAGAGGTCAGAGCAGGAGACAAGAGGCCTGGGAGTGACAAGGAAGGACTTCTTTGAATAAAGCAGCAACATGAGATAATGGAGTGATTATCACATGATAATCAGGGTTTGGTGCTAAATGTTAATAGTCACTGCCCAGGTTATGGGCCTTAGAGTAATTGAGCCACTTACAGGATCTTAGCAGAAATCATCAAGATCTCTCACTGGTCCTAAAGTTCACAAAGTCACTGCTGGAGACCTGGTTAAAAAGAAGCTTTGGATTTTGTTCTTTCCTTCAATGGTCACAAAGATTAAGGAGCAAGTGCCCGACTCAGACCCACTTGTTCCAGGAGGAGACATTTGATGGAAATCAAGAGCAGTGAGGAATGGCAGTTCTAATGACCTCAGGGAGCAAGGACCTCACTGTAGAGCAGTGACACCGCTGTGCATTTCAGTCCAGGTGTCCCAGCACTGTCACATGCAGCCTAGCATTACCTCTTCATTTAAGTCTCCAGCAAGGCCTTGAACACAGCAAGGTGAATCAGGTGAAGGTCATTAATCATAAAATAAAATATTCTTAGGAGAGCTTCTGTCATATATCAGAAATTGGGCTAGAAGTTTAATATACATTAAGTTAATTCCAAGAACTGTATGAGGTTGTTAATACTACTTTGGTTTTACAAATGAAGTAACTCAGGCTTAAGTTAACTTACTAGCCCAAGATGTCAGAGTCAGTAATGATAATAATAACAATGGCAAATATTGTGTCAAGTCAGGCCCCATTCCAAATGCTTTAACATATTAGTAACTCATTTCACTCATAACACAACACAGTGAAGGAGGTGCTATTACTAACCCATTTTAGATACCAAGTTAGTGGTAGAAAAGGGCTCCAGTCCCACCCTGAACCACCTCATTAATGCCTTCTCAAGCTAGAAGTCCATGTCTGGCTGACCAAAAAACTGTATTCTTTACTTTGTACTCCATGATTTCTTTGGTAGGTTTCACATATATAGGGATTCAAAATCAGTGAGAATTGATCTGGGGGAAGTTTACACGAGGATATATATATGTCAAAATTCATCAAGTAGTATACAAAGATTTATGCATTTATTGTATGTCCCTCAATAAAAAAAAAAAGAAATTAAATCTCCACAACATGACAAGACCTAAAATATGATTCTGGACACCAGCCAGAGCCTTGCAGTCTGCTGCCCAGATGAGGGTGCAGGGAGATGAAGCCACTGCCCAGTCAGACCCTAAACCCCTGCTCAGCACCCTTGTTACTGGCCCTTGCCAAAGTGAAAGTGGGTGCTACCCAGGCCAGCTGTTAGAACTGGGAGTTGCTGTTGGAGTTCTTACCAATGACAGTCAGAACTGAGAACAGCTTGGTGAATTATGTGAAGGGAACAGGAAACAGCTCACTGACAATGTCCATATCCTAATACAAGATAGACCTTCAAGATTAGAAAAGCAAGTAATATTATTTTATTGCAAAACAAGAAAGCACAGAGAAAGGGGAAAGGGCCAAGCAGCAGATACAGACACAAATGATCAGCTACTAAAAAGAACACAGACTCGGTTTTCAGGTAGAAACTCATTGCTTGTCTCACTCAGGAAAAGGCAGGCAGAACAACACAGGCGCAGTGTGACAAGTGCCTCTCCTGTGCAGAGTCTTTTCTCCCCTTTCAATGTGCATGCTGCTTGGAAGGGAAGAGCCAGCAAATTTTTATTAAGAATTCTTTTTTTCTTAAGTTAATTTTTAGCCAGAAAGAGTCACACAATTTAGGATTATTGCTGAGGTTCTTTTTCCCAACAGCAGGAAAGGACTTAACACCTGACTTATTGGAAGCCAACACCCTAATATCTAAGGTACATTTTGAGACCCAGAAAGCCCAGCAACCCTGTTTTATATAACCTTCTCTACCATGTGGTCCCTGCACCAATAGCTAGGTCCAGGGAGGCAGGAGAGTTTACAACTGAGAACCCTAAATGAGAATCATTCAGTTCCTCCCTACGTGCATTTCTCCACACACTCGGAGCCCATTTCCAAGGCACTTCTCACTTGTTACCTGCCAAGGAATGTGTTTTCAATACACACAGACCAGAAGGCTCAGCATGAAAACAGACACAATTTCAGAGTTCTATCAACACTATTTAAGAGTCAAAGCAAGTCTTTGTAGAATCTATAAAGATAGGAATATCTATGAGAATCAACCAGAAGAAGGAATCAAAAACTGAAGAGGATCACAGTTAAAATAGGGTTCATAGTAGCCTTTGGGGCAGAGGGCACAGCAAAGAGGCCCCTTTGTTCCTTAGGGAGGGAAGAGGGAACAACACTGATTCACATACACATATACACACATGACATGTGTTTATGTGTACACACATGACACAAACACACCAACCCCAAACTGCCCCATCCCTTCCCAGCTGGACACTCTAGGACCTACGGGCTGCAGGCTGACCATACCCTAAGTTGGTCATAAGTGAGCCCTTATGCAGGAATCCTTTCCCCACCTGCAAATGGTGCTGGAGTAACTGACTACCAAAACCCCCTGCATGGGGGAGGGGGGAGACCCAAGATGCCTAGGCCTTTGTTTAGCTATCCACTGAAGTGCGACAAATTACCCCAAAATTTACCTGTCTGAAACAACAAGCATTTATTATTTCATATGGTTTCTGAGGGTTAGGAATCGAGGGACGACTGGGTGGTTCTGGCTCAAGTTCTGTCACAAGGTTGCAGTAAAGGTGGCAGGTGAGGCGGCCGTCATCTGAAGGCTTGACTAGGGCTGGAGGATCTGCTTCCAACATGGCTCACCTAACAGCTGTTGGCTGGAAGCCTCAGTTCTTTGCCACAAGGACCTCTACATAGAGCTGCTTGAGAGTCCTTACAACATGGCAGCTGGTTAACACCAGAATACATGATCAAGAAAGAGCAAGGCAGAAGTCAGATGTCCTTTATGACCTAACGTCAGAAGTCCCACACATAATCTCCACAGTATCTCGTTGGTCCACACAGGTCGGCCCTCTTCAGTGTGGGAGGGAGCTGCATAAGGGCATGGACTCCAGGACGCCAGTATCACTGGGGCCTCTTGGCCGTGGGCCCACACAGCTTTTCAGAGACACGTCTGTCTGGTTCCCAGGGGCCCACCAGTCCTGCTGGCTCCTTGGCTAGCATACTAACTCTTCGACTTCATAGACCTCAAACTTCCAACAGAACAGTGATCACTTGTGACTTTGACATAGTTGGCAGTTTTTACAGTAAGAATATGTTTTATAATCTAAAATGTCCTCAAAATAAAATACTGCTAACTTGATTAAGTTACACAAACTGGTCTTTCCATTGTTTATTGTTATTATGAAATTTAAGACTATAATTTTCTGGATTTCTTATCAACTAAAAAACTCTTGTGGTACATACACCATTACTCAGATTCACTGGATTTTCTCCATTCTTATTGAATTTAATTACTTGAAGACCACAGTGTGTTATCCTTGCATGAATATATTCTAAGAATATGCTTACTGTTTCTGAGTCTCACCAACCTGCAATTAGAAGAGGTCACATTTTATTAAATATTTAACAGTATTAGTTGGCAGTAAGTACTAGAAGAGCCAATGAAAAGTGGCCTAAGCAACAAGATTTCATTCCCTCACAGTTTATGAAATTCCACATCTGCATATTTCAGAAGCTCTGTGATGCCATCAACAGCTCAGGTTCTTTCCATAGTCTGCTCTGCCCCCTCGGCATTCTGGCGACCCCCTCTCATGGCTGCAAAGGGGCTGTGTCAGCGCTTAGGCATCGCAGCCTCTCACAGCCACATCCAAAGCAGGAAGATAACCTCTTTCTCTTGTGCTTCTCATTTTCAAGAACAAGGAAACCTTGGCCACAAGTGATCAGAAAATTTCCCTTCGTTTCTCATTGGCCAGAACTGCACCATATACCCATTTATTTATCAGCAAGAGAGATGGAATTACCACGCTGCACTTAGACTGACCAAACGTCCTCCTCCCCCTGGGGCGGAGGCGGGGCCCGGCCTCCCTACGTGGCCCCTCAGGACCTGAACTACTCATGGCTACCAAGGAAAAAGAAGGGGCTCGCGACTGAACAGGCCACTGACAGTGTTGAGTCAAAGGTGGAGCCCTTATCAGTATACTCTACTGTCAGAACTCAGCCGCCTCTTCCCGACCCCCAGTGTCACTCAGATATTCCTGAGAGACCCCCAGGCTGCTGTTCCATGAAGTCCCAGGAAGAAGCAATGACAAGATCGCCTCCCCACAAAAGAAGTGCTCTTGGACCTTCCTACGCTCCCCAGAACTCACACCCAACCCCCACAGTGAAGTGAGATAGCAGAGGAAGTTTCCAGTTCTCCTCAGTCGAGGGCATGCTTCTTGAGTCTTCTTCTTCTATCCTAGAACTGCCCTATTCCCAGGATGATTGACAGTGAGACACTCCACTCCCTTCAAGGGAAATCCCACTTGCACCCACCCACATAGTGGGTGGAATGGAGTGAAATATGGTCCTGTGGTTCTTGTGAGACAGTCACATCAGGCAATAACAGTTTAATATTAGTAAAGTCAGGATTACTCAGTTTGGAATACCACCGTGTATAGGACATCAACACTGCAGCCAGTACGACTTATGCCAGGCCAAGCACAAGTCATTTTCAAAGTTTCACAAGTATGACATGAAGTTCAGGCCTGCATATCTATCTGTCATTTTGTGATCTCTGGTTCCAAGTGTGAGGAAGTTGGGGTTCCTATGGCCAGGATCCTCACTGAACTTAAACCACCTGATGATGCAGCTGGCCTGTTGCTAGGCTACCGCTTTCACACCTTTGGGCAATAAGCTATTATTGTGCTATATAGAGAGCTCAGCCCAGTGCTCTGGGTGGAGGCAGAGACGCTAGTGCTCGATCTACCCCGGGAGAACAAGCCAGGTAATAAACCCTTTCACCCCAAAGAACGTTTTGCTGTCAATTTTTTTGGTCACATTGAATCCACAGCGAACTTGCCTGGGGCTGAAACCCATTGGCAAGACAACTGGCGAAAGTCAGCAGGGTTCATTGTTGACCAAGGAAAGACAGGCTGCCCTTATGGGAGGGGTGCTTCAGCGGGCTGCCCCTGTGAATGGGGAGACAGTGGACTGTCCCCCAATGGACATGTGGTCTGAGGTGGCTTGCCTCCTAGAGGACTGGGCCCCAGCCCAGGACTGGAGGCAAGTGGAGGTGACACCTGAGGCAGTAGGGGTGGCCCTTGGTATAGTAAGTAGATCCTTTGAGAAACAGAGTGCCCGTGAGACAGTGGGGACTGTGGGTTGGCTGCTTCTCACAGTATTAAAAAGGTCTACAGAAGAGACCCAAGAAATGGCAGCATGAGAAGGCAAGCTGCAAACTTCTGAGGATTCCCTGAAAAAGGAAATGGCATTGATGCGAGGGGAGATGGCATGAGAATGCCGGCAGCAAGGTGCCATTGGAGAGGTAAACAATTCTTTACAGAATGAGATGGCAGTGCTGCCAGGTGTTCTGAAGGAGGAAGAGGCCATCAAGGAAAAAAATGAACTCCTGAGGGATGCACAGGTGGAGGTGGTACAAGAACATCAGCTGTGAAGCATTGAGGTGAAAGTAAGAGAGCCTCTGAAGACTGAGGTAGCATTGCTGCGAGGCACAGTAGAAAAGGTAAAAGTTGTAGCAGAGGAGGCACGAGAGAGGGGAGAGAAAGGTGCCATCAGCTCCAGAAATGGAGGAGCTGGGGAAGGATGAAGGGGTGGTGCCAGAGGCACTGCCACCTCCTGTATTGAAAGCATGCCCAGTGGTTGTAAAGAAAATAACGACCCAGCAACTGAAAGTTCCCCAAGGAGAGTAGCAGGCCCCTCCCCAGGCCATGAAGAACTCTATGGTCCGCCCCTATACTCAGGCTGAGCTGGTGGATTTGGGCTCCCGGTTTAGGCAGAAGCCCTCAGAGTCAATATCAGCTTGGCTCCTGTGTCTGTGGGACTTAGGGGTGGATGGAATTGTTCTGTCGGGATCAGAGATGGGAAAACTGTCTTTCCTGACAGTGCAGGCTGCCTTGAGGCAGTGATTACAAAATGCACATTAGACCCCAGGGAGTCACTCCCTCCTTGATTGGCTTATGGCTGCACTTCGTGCTGTGTGGCCCAATCCGGGTGATCTACCATCCTCTCCTGTTAGATGGCAGACATATGCTGAGCTCCAACAGGTGTTACGAGAGCTAGGCATGAGAAATGCCATCTATGGTCCAGAGAATTATGGCCCAGATGAAGAGATTTTCACTACTGGGATGAGAAATATTGTACTTCAAACGGCTCCTACATCCCTCTTTGGGTCTCTAGTGGCCACTCTTTCCCCTCACTTAGGGCATCCCATAAGCAAGGTCACACATACAGTAGCAGACTTAGGAGAGGCTGAAGCAATGAGAACTCAGAAAGAAAGAAGGCCTGTCACTCACAAGAAGAATTTACAGGGCCCCATGAAGGTTACAAGGACCCAGATGTGGGTTGATTTAATACAGGCAGGAGAAGATGAAAGGAAATTAGATGGGAAGTCAAATAGGATCTTACTAGAGCTATGGCAACAGCTGAAACCAGAGCAGCAGTTCCAGCCATTAAGACCAAAGGGGCAGAGGTACAATACACTTTGATAGAAAAACAACTGGCTGCCGTGTATTATGCCTTGCTGGCTACAGAACCCATCACTGGAATAGCCCTGATAAAGGTAAGAACCACCTATCCCTTCTTGGGGTAGGTATGAGACTGGACCCAAAAGCCAAGGAGTGGTGTGGCACAAACACCCACACTAGCCAAGTGGGGTGCTTACCTACAGCAGCGTAGTGCCCTCTCTAGTAGCCCCTTGAGTGAAGAACTCCAACGCTAGTTAGGGCCGGTGACATATACTAGTGGAAAGCAGGAAGAACTTGCTTTTGAACCATTAGTACCAAAGAGTCCCTATCTGGAGGGAAGAGCCCCTATACCCGAAGATGCATGGTACACAGAGGGCTCCAGCTGTGGAAAGCCCCCAAAACGGAGGGCCATAGCTTTCCATCCTAAGACTGAGACAATATGGATGGAAGATGGTGAGGGGAAGGGCAGCCAATGGGCAGAGTTGCAGGCCGTGTGGCTTGTGATCAGCCAGGAGCCCTCCCCTATAGTTGTCTGCACTGACAGCTAGGCTGTCTATTGGGGCCTGACCCTGTGGCTACCAACCTGGTACCATGCCAACTGGCTGGTTGGTCACCGACCCCTTTGAGGGCAAGAACTGTGGCAAGATTTATGGGCCTGTGGTCAGACTAAAATGATTACAGTATACCATGTGACCGGTCATTTGCCACTGGCATCCCCAGGAAATGATGAAGCAGATAAATTGTCCCAGGTACGTTGGTTAGAAGGAAAGCCTGCCTCTGATGTAGCCCAATGGCTACATCAGCATTTGTTGCATACGGGGCAAAAGACAATGTGGGCTGTAGCCCATCAGTGGACTTGCCTTTGACCTTCAAAGAGGTTAGTTAGCCCCGCAGGAGTGTGTCGTGTGCTCCAAAAGGGACTTACACAAAGTTCCACAGCGACATGGGACAATAGCTAAGGGGCCTATACCCCTCGTCAGGTGGCAGATAGACTATATTGGGTAGGCCTCTACCTGTGTCAGAAGGATATCAGTATGCAATGACTTGTGTGGACACAGCTACTGGACTTCTGGTTGCTTTTCCTACCTGTTGTGCAGACCAGCAGATGACCAAAAGAGGCCTGGAGCATCTCTTTGCTGCCTATGGCCAACCACAGGTAATTGAGAATGATCAGGGCACCCATTTTACTGGACATACACTGCAAGAATGGGTGCGATAGCTGGGAATCAAATGGAAGTTTCATGTGCCATACAATCCTACCACAGCAGGCATGATAGAGAGGCACAATGGCTTGTTAAAATCCGGACTAAAGTCAGATACCAATAGTCTGCGGGGATGGTCAGTCTGCTTGTAGACTGTGCTATGATGTTTGAATGAGAGACATCGAAAGGGAGCCCTTAGCCCTGTATATATGTTAACACATATAGCTGCCTCCCCTATACAACTGCAAGTACAAACCAAGGAAGAATCATTGAAGCTGAGGTTCGGCCACCAGAATAACATCTTGCTGCCAGCACCAACTGCACTGAACCCCGGAGACTCCATTGAGTGGACGTGGCCTTGGACCTTTTGACACATGGACCAATGATGGCTGGCTCTCCTGGCACCTTGGGGACAAGGCCTGGAAGCTGGCCTCCTGTGTATTCCTGGAATAACAGCAGAGTGATCGCTAAAGGTCACAATAGTATATCCTGAATGGCCAGAAGGTAGGAGCATCTTACCAGGGAGTTTTGTTTTATCATTATGGCCAGTGCATGCACCTCCAGTAGCACTATATATAGACCCTTTAGTAACCCCCACAGGGAGAGGAGTAAAAGTATGGTATACTAGACCTGGAAGGGACCCCCTTCCTGCTACAGTCCTATCACAGGACCACTCTCTTGCACGATCCTACCTGATGGACAAGATTTGCCTAAGTTGGTGGCATTAAAACATGTGTCTTATTGCCCCTAAAGTCTTTGTGGATTGGGAACTTCCTCTGGCTTGAGGATTATTCTAATTTTTGTTACCTGTATCAAAATCTTGCTGTATCTTAATTTTTATAATCTCTAAGTTGTTGTTATCCTCTGTTGCTATTGTGGAATCTGGTTACAGTGCTCCAGCTTTCTTGCACAGGGACCATCGCGGAAGATGGAAAGCGTGTAGATTGTAAGGTGAGAATCCTGGAAGGGTGGAGTGTGGGGAAGTTGGGGTTCCTATGGCCAGGATCCTCACTGAACTTAAACCACCTGATGATGTAACTGGCCTGTTGCAGGGCTACCGCTTCCACACCTTTAGGCAATAAGCTATTACTGTGCCATATAGAGAGCTCGGCCCAGTGCTCTGGGTGGAGGCAGAGATGCTAGTGCTCGACCTACCACCGGGAGAACAAGCTGGGTAACAAACCCTTTCACCCCAAAGAACATTTTGCTGTCAATTTCTTTGGTCACGTTGAATCCATAGTGAATTTGCCTGAGGCTGAAACCCATTGGCAAGACACAAGTCTGTGAGAAACTGTTTAAGTAAGAGCACACACAGAAAAATAAGCAATAATAGAAAGCAAGAGCTGACACTTTTCTGTAAAGAGCTAGATAGTAAATATTTTAGGCTTTGAGAGTCATACAGCCTCTGTCACAACTACTTGCTGTTGTAGTGGGGAGGCAGGCATAGACAATATGCAAGTGAATGAGAAGAGGGTGCACCAATAAAACTTTATTTACAAAACAGGCAGTGGGCCACATTTGTACTACAGGCCATACTTTGCCAACCCCTGATATAAGGCATAGGGCAGTTTAAATCTAAATAGAAAAAAAGTTTTCCCACAAAGAAATAAAGATGCCTTTAAATCTTTACTTTGCTAAAATATACACATAGTTTACATTAATAATATTTAAACATTTAGTGTCAGGAGACTCTTGAGTTCAGTTTTTCCCCAATTGATGGATAGGTACTTAAGATTTTTTATAGAACAAAAGTCCCAAAGCTAAGTTAAGCTTTCACCTCTTAAGAGACAGACACTGTTTTAAATTTTAAGTGACAGTCTTCCCAGCTTCTGAAAATAAATCAAATTTAGAGAAAGGTTAGGTTTCAAGTTTCAGCCAAGGCACCTTATGATATCAATGCAGTTCACTACTGGAGAGAATGAAATGCACTCTAGAGTTGCAAGCCCAAAGTCCCAGCACCAGCCTCCACAAAACATGTGAATCTATCACGTAGCACGTTGTAAAACGGAGAAGCCCTGCCAGCGCCCAAGAATGGTACAGCAAGAGGTAAAGTGCGTCACTTCCTGTCCACAGACACTCGCTGTCCGGGATCACCTTCTTCTACTTCATGTACTACAAAGACGTATTTTATCAGAGAATTGTGTTCCAAGCTGAACAGATTTCTACACTGCTTATTTTACTACACGCTTTGCCTCGAAAGGCACAGATGCTCTTCTCACTCCCTCCCTGGAGAAAACAGTAACTCATCCTCTGCCAACAGCAGGGCTCAAGCAGGAGGATTAAGTCTAGGAAATTTTAATCTCCTTTAAAATAATGCCCATTGATTGTACACAGTAAGCACTTACTGTCCAGATCCACTCTTGTGTGTACTTACTGAAATTTATTTACTCTCTCCCACCATCAATCACAAATCCCTGCTCAGAAAGGTGCTTAGGCAGTATCAGCAAGCTCACCGCGCAGAAGGTTGCAGAACCCCTGGCTTTACTTCTTCCTGCAGCTGAGTTCTCCCAGCTGTGCAGCAGACACCAAACACCCCAAAATATGTAGGTGAGCTACAAACTAGTAAACAGTAGGGACTGACTAAGGCTAACTACCAACATCAGTGAGTGGGTAGACGTGGGGTTTTTATATTTAGATCACTGAACTATGGGAAGAAAAAAATTGTTAAATTTAATTAACTGCCTCAAATTGTTAGAAGAATAAGGCAAGTCGCAGTTTCCAGCCTCGATCTACCTCCTTATACATACCTACTAAAAAGTGCTGTGATTGCCACTATTTTACCATAAGGGCATGGCGAGCAGCTACCGAGGAGATAAGACAAGTTGTAACAAAAAGGGGCCTGGGGCATTTGACACCAAAATACCAGTGTGTGAATCTAGCCTTCTTTAGATTTCAAGAACATTGCTATCAGATTCTTCCCTATGTGTCTTGACGGGCTGCCTCTCTTGTGTGACTCTTTCTCCATTACAGGCATCCAAAATAGCTTCCTCATGACTCCACAGTACAGAGCTAGCCGCTGAACACAGTGGTCGCTCACACGTTTCCCTTCCATTTCCTGTTCCCAGTGCTGCAGGGACAGTGGACGAACCCACTGGCTGGGTGGCATGGCAAACCAAGTCAGAAACAAATCTTCCTGCTCCTCTTTTTCTTGAACACAACTGATTTAAGCACATTCAACACTAGCCCAGGCAAAGACTTGACCCCATCAGGCTCCCTCTGACCACGACCCTGCGGCAGTGTTCTCAAACGTCAGTGTACATCAAAATCACCGAGAGGGCTTAGGCCTCAGATTTCTGGGCCCCACCCATTTCTGGTCTGAAATCCTGCACTTCTAACCAGTTCCCAGGTAATGCCAAGACTGCTGGTCTTGGGGCCACACTTTGAGAACCATAGCCCTGGGACCTTCGTCCGTGATGTGGACGGACAGAATCGCCTGGACTTCATGGAAGCAAACAATTCTGTGAGCACAGGCAGGCACATCGGCCTCCACCTGGGGCAGAAGCAGGTTCACCTGCTCCCAGATCCAGGGTTTAGGAGCAAGGGTAAACTGTGTCAGAGAAAGCCAGGCCTGGGAATACAAGGAGATCCTAAAGCTCGAACAAAGACTACAGCAGGCAATGATCCCTGTAATTACAGCCCAGGGCTGGAACCGGGTGACCTGTTTGAATTCCTGCCCTGCCCTCATACTGTGACAGCGGACAAGTCCCTTCATATCATTAAAATAGTCTTTCTTTTATAAAATGGTGTTGTGATCATAGCTACAACCTCAGGGAGTAAAGGCAACCCAGGTGAACCACGCAAAATACACGGTTTGGAGGATTCCAAATAGGTTGGTTGTAAATGCTCAAAAAATTCCTAGCATGCAAATAAGGCCAACACTTAGGGCCTTACTGGACTAAAAGACTGACAGGGAGAGACCTGGGTACAAACTTTGGCATGAGGTTGAATGATCAGTCTACACTGGGAAAAGGAAAATGAGATACAAATAAGACATCAGTCAGAGGTGAAAGTAAGGTCTGTGGCACAGATCTGCTGACCAGCCAGCAACAAGATATCTTTAGGCGCTGCAGACATTTACCAGTGCAGCTGGGGCTCAGGGCAAAGCTCCCAGTTACTGGAAAACTGAAGTAAGACAAGATCCAGTTGTGCTACAATATCAGAGGGTGACCAGATGACTACACTGAGGTAGGGGGCTACTGATTAAAATCGGGCCCTGACTCTCCAGTGTGGCTAAGCATACAGCAAAGGGAAAGGAACCCACCTAAAGTGGCCAGAGCACAAGGAAGCACAGAGGGCAGATAGATCAGGGGATCTACAGGCTTCCATTCCCTTTTGGTTCCAAACAACACCTGTGCATGGCAAGCAATATGAAAAAGTCCACAAGGCCGGAATGCCCTCGCCTTCAGAACAGAGTTGAGTTCTGCCCTCCGGCGCCCCCCTTCCTATATCTGAGCATCCAGCCCTTGGCTTCCACCTGCCCAGATCTCGTATTCACCTTAGCTGATCACCCGGAATTGACCCCTCACCTGTCCAGATCTGAAGTCTGCTCCTTCTTAGCTGGAATGACAGTCCCTTGCCTTTTGACCCACTCTGTCACTTTGCTGCCCATAATGAAAAGATCAGGCTATGCTGAGACTTGTACCCCAAGCACTTTGCTGTGACAGGTGTCAATTGATAATTAGCGCAACTCCACAAGCCTTTTAAAAAAAATAAGCAATGCTCTAATTGTATTCATAAAAATGATTTTCCTACCCTCTTAGTTTTCATGTTGCCCAAACAAGGAAGGCTTCGCTTCACTTGCCAATTCCGATTGCTTAGCAATGACTGCCTGGGGTGTGTGCATATTTTTAATTTTTTAATTAATTTCTTTTTATTGTTTTTTCTAATCAGATAAACATGCATGTTTAAAGTTAATAGTCAAATAATTCTACAAGGTTTATTACAAAAAAATGGTAGTTTCTTATCTCCCTAAGCCCCATTTCCCCCTTTCGCAAGGTAATTAACATTCACGTCTTTTCACCAATTAAATGAAATTGGTCTCTAGGTCTTTAAATAACATTTTTTTTATTCTACTACTTGGTTGTTTTCTTTTTCCAGTCTTACTCATTATTTATTGGCCTCCCACTATAAAGTTTTTATTCTTTTTCTTTTATCCATGCCACTGTACTCATGCACCTTTCCCTCTTTTCAACTTCCCAACATAATTATAAGTGTATAATTTTAGATAGTCTAATATTTGGAGTTTATAATATTATTACCATGTAAATGCTATTCACAGATGAGCCATGTAATAAGTATAATCACTTTTCCTTTTCCATGCAACTTTTTATTTTCCCTGGAATTAATAATTACCTTATTATCTCAACTTGGTTTTCTGTGTATTTATGGCTAGCTAATCTAATGCCTGTCTGACAGTGGTCTAAGTCTCTTCTCGAGTCTTTCAACACATGGGATATTCTATTAATTTCATCTCCCTGAAGAAGTGTTTCCTGGCACTTTCTAATCTGCTCCAGTACCTCTGTGCCTCCTGGCACACTCACCATCTTCCTGGTGTCTCCTTCTACCATCCTAGGGATTCCAAGTTCCCTGTGTCTCATATCTACCTCTTTCTTGGTTTACACCTTTATTTTGGTGGAACACATCTACCAGTCACTTCCTAAAAAAGTACGTGGGAAGGAAATGGTTTTCAGAATTAGTATATCTGAAGATGTCTTTATTCCCCCCTCACACCCAACCAATAATTTGAATAGGTATCAAATTCTATATTGGCAATAATTTCCCCTTTGAATTTGAAGGCATATTACTCTATTGTTTTCTAGATTCTGATTTGGGTTTTGAGAAGTCCAAAGCCATTCTGATCTGATCCTTTATATAGCCTACTTTTTCTTTCCAAAATCTTGTAGGATCTTCTTTATCCTCAATATTCTGAAATTTCATAATGAGGAACCCCTAATGTGGGCCTATTTTCAACCATTTTGAGGTTTCCCAAGAAACTCTTTCAGTCTGGAGACTTATGCCCTTCTCTAGAAAATTTTCTTGAATTGTTTAGCAGTTGAATTTCCCCTGTTTTCTCTATTTTCTTCTTCAGGAACTTTTATAATTCAGGTGTTGGACCTCTTGAACTGGCCCGTAATAATTATTTTTATTAATATCTCTCCCCTATTTTCCATCTCCTAACTATTTTTGCTTTATTTTAGGGATGTTTACTCAATCTTATCTTCAGTCTTTCTATTGAGTTTTTCATTTTTGCTATTATACTTTTAAATTCCAAGAGTCTATTTTTCATCCATTGAATGTTCCTTTCTTATTTCATGGTTGCTGTATCTTCCTTTATCTCCTCATTTTGATGGCAGGCCTTAATTTTTTTTTTAATCTCCTGGTTTAGTCTCTGTTTCTCCCAAATTGTTTTGTTTCTGTTGGCTTTTCTCCCTCTCTCTCTCTCTCCCTTTCCTTCCCCTTACATACATTAGAGGCTTTCCTCAGATTTTTGTTATCTTGGGTTATCTACTTATATCTGAATGGGGGCTGAAAAGCTGATTTTAGTACAGGCTCAACCCTAAATATAATAGTATGTTTATCCTAAGAAAGATCAGGATTGTTTCTGTATCTCATTAATCACTTTCAATCATAGCCACCAAGAAAGATCCTGTGACTATCACAATGAACAGTGGATCGCTTACCACTAAAAGCAGAAAGGAAAAGATAAATGGAGAAAGTCTACAGCAGGCTAGATAGATAGAAGAGAAAAATTATCAGAAGAGCTCTCTTTCAAGGTTTCTGGAATTCTTGAATGTCTTTCCACTGAAATTATTAAAGAATGAGGCAGATAAACTTCCTGTCCAAATGGCTTAAGGACAAAGTTAGCCATCACTTTCCCCTGGGATTTTAATTAGGTATTCTTCACAAACTGACTCACTGTACTATGTAGAGATGCCAACAACTGCCCCCATCCACACACCTTTCTTGGATGAAAGAAAGTTCCCATGCCTGGAAAGGACAGTCCCATGTATTCCTTTCCTCCACTGCAACTGAGTGGACCATAAATGAAACTAACTCAAATCGAGCCACTCTGATTCTCTCTCTTTCAGGAAATTAGAAAGAGGACACTGAGAAATAGTTAAATGGTGAGGATTCCCTGAACTGAAAGGTTAAATAGTGTTAAAGCCAGAGTTTATACCATGGTCAAACAAAGTCAGAAAATCCATGAGACAGAGAGATGATGCCAACGTGCAGAATGTAGCAGAAGAGAGCAGATGCACAGAAAGAGCAGAAATAAAAGACATCATGCCACCAGAGACTAAAGAAATGGTCTTGGGTACTGGCTTTCCCAGATGACTTGGGATGTCCTTTACCTACTCTGTATCCTTCCAGTAAATTCCCTTTGTACTGGAGCTAGTATGTGTGAGTTTCTGTTCTTCATCATCAAGTGATAAAATATTCACCAAGTATAACAGTCAGGATTCATCAGAAAATGATGGCACATCAAACATGGTAACAGAGGGAAGTCTAATAAAAGAATTATTGACCAAGAAGGGCAGAGTGTAAGGAAACCAACCTCAGATCTAGCAACATCAGGAAGCTGTTACCTCCCTGTAGAGGGCAAGGGGAGGGAGCATCTGTCTTAGTTTAGAGAGAGGAAGACTTCTGACAGGAGCTGCGGTCAGACGTAGATGGACACAGACAACCCACAGCAACCTAGCAGGGAGGGAAGTGAGGGCATAAGTACCTTGGCCTTCCTCTCCTCCTGCCCTGTAGTACACTGTGGATGCCTCCCACTGCCAAGCCATGAGAAGACAGAGGGCAAGGGAGCCGCTGACGCAGTCAGTGGGTGGTGAAGGGAAGACGGTGGACTTAAAGAGGCAAATGGAAAATACCTAGCATACAAAGGAACTTCTGTCCACATTTTCAGGGAAAAACTAGCTCTAGACTCTTGACCCCTGGGTAACCCCTTTTTAGCCCATCTGCTAACTAGGGGTAAAGGGAGCACAACTGAAATTCAAACTTGTCCCAGGCAATTTAGAAATGAGTATATTTACCTACAAAGTGGCACCAATCTTAGTCACAGGGAAGCCATGTTCATCATGGGTTTCTTTCAGAATTATAAATAGAAGTTCTAGGTTGTCCACCTAGGAGCACATATAGATACAATTATATGGGAAGCCCATCTCATTTTCCTGCACAATCCCAAGGGAAGGATACATGCTTTCTACTTCCCTTCTAGCTCCCCCAGAGCACCTTATGGAGTAATTCTCAATCTATGGGGATAAAGCATAAAATAATCAGTGAATGAGAACATACATACACACACACACTCACACACACACATATATAGATGAGAACATACACACACACACACACATATATAATATATACAAACACACACATACTCTCCTTGGATGTCAGAGGCTACATAAATTAGAAACTTTCTCTTGCCAAAGAAGCTCAAAAAAAGTAACATTCTAACTGAAGAATATTATCTTTCCTTCAAATTTACCAACATTTCTAATCAGAACATGTCTACATAATCTTAAATTATGATAAAAACTTGGCACAAGAAAGTCCAAAGGTCTAGAACCACCCCTGTGGCTCCAAAAGCCTTCATCCTCACAGCAGGGCCTGGCAGCGCCCTCTCAGGGCCGACATTAGAGGCACCAGTGAGCCTCGATCGCACATCACCACTGTAGTCCGGGTTTTGATGAGCAGATAAGATTGGCAATGGGCCCTTCATCTTTCGGTCATGGTCAGAAGCCCTGTGTCACTGAGTCATAGTTAAAAGCTGTTCCTTCTGGAGATGGTGGGAAATGAGTGGGCGTGCTCAGCCCACCTCTTCCTAGATGAAAGCTGCCTAAGAAAACCACCTCAATATCTCTGGTACAAATGAATCAGGGCAGATTCCTGTGGTGAGGAGAGGGGAGGCTGGGAAGAATCTCTGAACTCACAGACTCTGAGAGAGAGTTTGACCCAATTACAGCAAACAGAAAACGGCTCAGAAATGCTACTTTTAAATTGCCAATTCCAATCACAGAATCTGGAAGTGTAAGAAAGGCCCCCTTCACATTATACAGGTGGGCTGGGACCACGTGAATATTAACATCTTCCCTTCGTGAGTGAGAACCTCTCTCTGCAGGTGTGATATTCCTACACAAGGTTATAATATGGAAGTTTTTCACTGGCTCAGTGGGATCCAAGTCTCCCAATATCCAAAGACTTTCAATTAGCTCTATTTTCTACTAATGGGTACTGACATAAATGGGCAGACAGCAGTACTAGGTTATAAACTCTTGGCAGAATTGGTCTGCATGCCTTCCTAATGCTTGGTGCTAAATCAGCAGCCATATCACCATCATCACAGGCCCAAAGAGACAGGGCAAATGGATAAAGCTGGGAGGTAGATACAGGCAAGAGCATGCTAAAAGCACTAGGCTATCAAAGAGATCAGCCGAAACAAACACAATGGTTGCCCATAGCTACAGATCAGCAAGGCCCAGTGGGTTTAACTGTACAACAATCTGTGCCCTCCCTTGGGTGAGTCCTACAGAAAATGGGGAAGGGTTAAATTGAGGGGATTCAAGGGTTACATGGGGGACTATAGCAGTAGGTACCATTTATTTACCTGGGCCTTTGTTAGGGTAAATAAAAGCAGAAAGCTTCCCAGGTTGGCAAATAGTTCACAAACTCCAGAAACTCCAAACTCACTATATACACTCAGTGGCATATTTTCTCTCTGTTGGCGAGAAGAGAGGAAAAGGACAACTTGGGGAGAATGACTGAGTGCCAATCAGGTCTTCATGAAGCTTGAATCTGTAAGATGAGATTGTGTCCTACATTTGGGAATAAAAATGCTCCCAGATCTGGCAGAAAATATCTATTAGCATTTTCTTTAAACTGATCTCTTCGGTATAGATTGCAAAAAGTGATTGCAAAACAGTGTTTATCTTATGATTTCATTTTATGTATAAATACAAATACAGACACAGGCACACAGAAAGATGGCTGGAAGAATGTTGTAGAATTATGTAGAATTGCTATTTCTGGATGGTGGGTATTCAGAGGACTTCATAATTCTCAACGTTCTTTGATTTTCTACAATGAAGATATGTTATCTTCGTAAGTAGACAAAAAAATAATAATTTTCCTTAAACTAATCAGAAACCAGCATATTCAGAAATTTTATAATAAAAGCAAGAGAGAGAACACTTATTAAATGCCTCCCTTGCCCTCAGGACTGTGTTTGGCACAAACCCTGTCAGTTATTATTTTTATTTTATATATAAGAAATGAAAGCTCAGAGGGTTTGACTAACTGGACCAAGACCTCTGCAAGTGTTATCAACCCTCAAGCAAAGCAGAAATCCTACAGCCAGCTGCTTTTTCCCTTAGCTTGAGAAAGAATCCACCGCAGAAAGGAAGTTCGGGTGGGAAGCACCAGCCTGGGAGCTGGTCCTCAAAGTCCCCCCTAAGCCTCCCTCAGACTAATGGCAGAGCCGGGCTTTATGAGTCCATCAGTGCCGAGCACGTTGCCCCCCTACAAGTGTGGCCCAAACAAACGAGAGCCAGAAGCTGTGTGACCTTTGAATCTCAGGAGTGGCCAGGAGGAGTCGTGTGCCACACATGACACATGCTCTGGGGAACATCCTCCATGAAGGCAGTGGACTATTGTCCGAGGTTCATTCCACCCCACATCCAAGCCCAGTGACAGGAATCAGGGAACCTAGGCTTCAGACACCAGGATCATCACTTGAAATAGCCAAGCTTCTCTGAGCCCGTTTCCTCAGCTGCAAAGCAAAAGGGTTTGCCTAGAAAATCTCTGAAGTTCTTTCCAGTTCTAGAAATCGATAATCCGTGATCAAACATTGCTTCTCTTGGATTCATTAAACAATTGCCCTAGCACGTTCGGCAGGTCCACCAGACACGGCTTCAGGGCCTAAAATTATGTGTGCTAACTCAGAGACGTAAAAGGTCTTTTGTAATCTCCATAGGATTTTGCTACCTACTTAGCTTTGTTTCATAAACCACAATTATCTTTGAAAAACAAACAAGTCTATTTACTCTCTATCATCTGTGTTCTGAATGGGGCCAATTCCTCCCTCCCCCTTCCTAACAGAAAATCCCAAAATCTCAGGTGGGAGTCAGGATAACTCAGGAGATTTGGCAGTACGAGTTTGGAATCTTTCCCACTGGGTCCCAAATGCTTTATTTCCTAAGAACTACTTTTGTAAGGCCAACAAGAAAGGCTGAGTTAATAGTTAGAATTTATAAATGGGTTCTGCAAATTAAACAGAATTCTATACCTGAAAGGCAACCAGTAGAGTGGTTCTCCTATATTATTTCCTCACAAGCAAAATGCAAAATACCAATAAAGCCCCCTTGGTGCAGCAGGTAGGCACTTTCTTATCAAAATGGGCCAGAAGAGTGAATTGAACCACACAGGAAATCATATATCCACCCCTTAATAATGACTGGGAAAATCTCAGAGACAGTGAGAGCATAAACAATTATAAACAAGGGCTGCAGATGGTTGAAGCACAACAGTCAAACTCAATCGCCACTTGGAAAGAATAAGCCAGAAATTAATTTAAATATGTGGTTCAGAGGTCAGCTTCTAATATTTTATCTGGTGCAATCCATATTTTGCTTTCCAGGGTAGGTGGTCAAAGACACCAGTCTTCCAGAGAGGGGAGCTGCCTTCTCCCATTAGGAAATTCTGCATGAACAGCATCCAGCCACCCCACAGCCTCCTTGGAGTACCCCTGTTCATTGTGGAGGCACATGGGCTAGAGAGGCATCAACATCTCTCTATCCTCTCATCCTCAGCAGGACAACTTGTGGCCCCAGGGATATGCCAGACAGCTCCCTCTTCATGGGCTCTGAATAATCGTTTTCTGTATTCATTCCAGGAAATCAATTTGCTGAAGCCTGTTTCATAGACTTTAATCAGTTCTCTATCTCAAAAACAACCTTTGACGCTCTCTATTGAAATATATTTCATGCATTTCTATTGAGTCATTCACTTGAGAAACCACATGTTATCTGCCTGCTCTTTTCCAATATTACATTTTAACTGGGTCAAGCACATGTGTGTGTTGGGTTTTTGTTTTTGAGAGATTTTTTTTTCATTTCTAGAGAAGTGCTATATCTAAGGGTACATCTTAATCCAAGTCAGTAAAAGAGTCTAGTTACCTTCCCTGCCTTGGCATGCTCTACCTTTTAAAGAGGCTAATGAGTGACTCATACTTTTGACTCACTTTTTCTTGAATATCAGGTCTTTCTGAATGAGCAACTCATCTTCTACACAGATGCTGCACGCTGGCCCATCCATGCCAACATAAATAGTGTTTGTCCTGCTTCCTCTTGATAGGGAAAACTATTCAAACTCTGTCTTCCCACTCACTTCCTAAGCTAAGAGACTGGGTGGAGTTGAAGAATTTGAAGGCACCACCTCTGAGATTCATCTTTATTTTCTCTACTTTAGTATATATCACAACTAAGCACCAGAAGACCCTAATTCCACTTAAGATTGACTTTTTGTATCCATGGATGTGTTCAAACCTGATTCTAAATACCAACATAATGCAAGGAACTGAACATACCCAAGTAGATGGGAAGGAAAGTCAGAGAACTAGTTATGGTCCCATGTGTTTACCGTCTACCATTTCTCATAACTTCACCTTTGCCAGTAATGATCATCTTCCCCATCACCCAACTCATCTCCAGTTCCCTCATCCTTAAGGTGTTTTTCTGTTCCCGGAAACCTCCCCCAGTCCCAACATTACCCCCCCCCCCCCTTGGTTATATATCACTCCTCTCTGGCTGCTTACATCTCTATCACTGCACTTAACTTCACTGTATTATAATCTGTTTATAGGACTATTTCCTCAGTGAAAACAGGAAATAAGTGTTCAGTTTTGATTGCCTATGCTTGATCTAGTCTGGCACATAGAAGGCATCCAGTCAGAGCAAGAATGAATGGGCATTAATATTGTTCAACTGCTCCCTGACTCCCTTAAGAAAATAAGAATTTTTGACTCAAAGGCAAACATGTATGCAATTAGTAAGAAAAATAACTGAAAGCCCTATACAATAACATTTTTTTAAGTATTACACATGGCTGCTTGCTCTTCCATGCACTGGTGCATGTATTTCACTCAGCCTTAAATTCAAATTGGATTTTTATGTAACCCTGATGGCTCATCCAACTCCACCACCTCAGCTACCACCACAAATATCTCCACTGCCACCTCTACCATCTCCACAACCTCCTGCACCATTCCCTCCACCTCCTCCATCACCTCCAGTGCATCACCACCTCACCTCCATCTCCACCAATGTCCTCACTCCTCCACCATCTCTACCTCCCTTACCACCTCCTTTACTACCTCAACCACCTTCTTCACCTTCTTGGCCACTACCTCTATTACCTCCATCACCTTCTCCACTGACTCTTCTACTACCACCTCTACCTTCACCACCTTCGTTAGCACCTCCACCACTTCCACCGTCTCCTCCACCACCTCAGCCATAACCTTCACCACTGTAATTATCACCACTACCCCCACCACTCTCTCTACCACCTCCACCTCTGCTACTTCTACCATCTCTTCTACCCACTTCATCTCCAACTCTACCGCTTGTCCCACCTCCATAACGTCCTGTACTACTTCCTCTTCCTCCATCATCTTCACTCCCACTCCACCATCATATTCTTCACCTCTTCCCCCACCACCCCCAGCACCAGCTCTACCACAGCCTCCATCACCACTAGCATTTCTCTTCTTCAAGGACAGTCCTCTTCAAATGTATTTAGGAAATGTAAAGGAGACTAATTTCATAATCCTTTCTGCTTCTGCATTATCTCTTGTTTTATTTCCTGCTCCTCCCACTTTTGCTCTCTTTTCATACCTCTGTACCCAACAGGTATCTTTATACCTATTATAACCCTTCCAGAGATTCTGTTCTCAACACATGTTTAAAAATGAAATTGGTTTGCAAGCCTTCACCAGAAGTTGTAGAAGCTTGGGGCAGGAGTCAGGGAAAGCAGAAAATAATAAAAGTGTGTTCTCCCTGTCCTCCAGCAGGAAGCACCTCTGTCCCACAGTTCTCAAACCTGCTTCAACTGGTGTCCTCAAACCATCACTAGAAAGCATCCCTTCTGGTGGCCATGGAGTAGAAACATTGAATGGTTCTTTCCTGTCTTCTAGGCCTTGGGGTCAATATTCCATGCAGACAGTTTTTTCACCCACTGAGCCAAGGCAAAACAGCCTAGAAACAAAGTACAGCATAATCTGGGCAGGCTGTCTGCCCCCAAAAATAAAACTGGAGTCTGGACTGCAAATCTAAAAGGTCCATCCATTCCACCCATTGCACTCTTTTATAGATGCATGAATATCACAGCAGAAAAAATATTTAGCTTTATGTTATATGTGTTAGGGATGATTGACAACACAATAAGTAAAAAGGATTCAAGGCATTATTAGTTAAACATACAATGGGAATATACTATAAAAATCCAACTTAGCAGGCCCTCTGTCTCATGTAGGAGACTGGTGAAAAGGCTCGGTGATTTTTGGGTGTTAAAATGCCCACCAGAGGGAGGTAAGTTTGAAGGATGAGCAAACCCTAGATATATGCAACCACCAGAACAGATTATACACAGGGAAAACGAGAACTTCCACAGATGTCACTGAAACAGCGAGTTCCGCTGCCGCCAATTTGGTTCCTTCATGTTACTGCAATTCTGAATCCTAGCTTTAAAAAAACATAAAGAAAGAGACATGTAATTTTTTTGAAACAAAAAATCTTTAGGCACTGAATCTCCACAACCAAACCTAAGAACATTCAGAATAGTGAGTCACATTCAGCCCTACATTTTACCCTCTCACAAGGTGGGACAAAGCATGAATAAAGAGAAGAGGAACTTGCTTACGTTGTCATGATCATCAGCATGATCTAAGAAGTGGCCTTGAATGCAACAACCTTGTTATAAATGTCTCCAAAGTCTATATGGGGAAAATCTTATTTCCAGTGAAATTCTAAGTATTCTTCATCAAATCTCATCTGGTGACAATAACAAGAAAAACTTTTATTTGTGTTTCTTTACTTTCTTTTAATTCAGTAATGTTGCTTTTAATCAAACTAAAGGTTTGATTCAGTATCACTGAATTTAAAGAATTAGTGCCAAGCATTTGCCACGCTCTCTGCGCAGACCCACCTCACCCACTGGCTCACTCCCTTACGCTGTTCAGTCTCAGCTCAAGTGAAACCCTTTCAGAGATGCAGGCTCAGAACACCCCCTCCAAAAGAGCACACGCCTACAGACACCTGTCCCTATCTGTCCCCTCATCCTATTTCACTTTTCATTATTTCTCTTATTTATTTATTTTACCTTGCTTTAGTTTTCCTTCTTATCACCACCCGACATAGTATGTATTGTTGATGGACTCGTTGTCTCCTCACCTGGGAACATAAGCTGCATAGAGCTTTGATCTCTATGATATCTATTTTTGTTTACTCACAACTGCCAGGATGATGCCTGGCATGAAATACATGCTCAATAAATAATTAATTAATTAGATAACTAACTAGTATATATTTTGCAGAGGAAAAACCGACAGTCTAATTAAAGGAATAATTATATCGCTAAATAATACAAAGTGCTAATACAAGTGTAAAATTATCATTGAAAACTAATATATGTTTTTACACATTTCCTCAGCTTCAAGGTTTGAGGCTAAATGAGGTTAAGATCAGCAGCTCCTGTGATTGTTTTTAAAAGTCTTTCATTCTACTCTGCTTCTGAATCCATGGAAATGGGTCCCACCCTCCTTAGGCTCCCAGGCTGCTCTCCATCTCGGCTCTTTTCCTCCTTGAAGGGGAACAAGAAGGGACAGCAGAGAGACTGGGAGAGGGAAAAAGGCTGAGGGGCCATCAAGGGTAAAGGATCGGAAACAAATCTGGTCTAGTATGGGGTCCTTACCTCTGATCCCTGCCTTTTTTTTTCCAATAACAATTCATCTTCTGAGACAATCGAGATAAGGCAGGGAGAGATTTAGGGGAAAATCTATACTTGAAAAAGGATCACACCTTTTTATGTATAAGACTTTGGAATGACCTCATATGTAGTCAGAAGTAGAAATAATCCTTATGAGGATAGGTAATTGTGTGCAAAGATTATTAACTGGGAAGTTATTTGTATTAAAATATAAATATACAGAAAGTAAGAATATATGGTCTCCTCTGTATACTTGATTAGATGGTGGGCAGAGAAGGCGTTAGCCAAAAAAGTTCTGACCCTGAAGCCTGAGTGGGAGGTTTGGGTGTGCAGGAGCCTTATGTGCAATGTTAAAGGTTTCTGTCAAGATGCCCATCAACCCAGGGGCAGGGAAGGTGGCCCTAACAGGTCAAAGAGTAGCTAGTATTTTTTAAGCACTTATTATGTTCTAAGTGATTTTACAGGGTTCATTCAATTCTCAACAACAAACCAATAAGATATTATTATCAACCCATTTTATACAAGAAAGTTAAGGACCAGAGAGGTTAAGTTCTTTTCCCAAGACCACACAGCCAGCAGCTGATGAAGCTGGTATTCCAATCTAGGCAGTCTGGCCACAGAACCCACATGCTAAGTCCCTGCTCTCGGAGGCCATAGGCTTCCCTGCTGGGTACATGCTCTAACTGCTGGGGTCTGTGTCACAAGCTTATGGATATCTTAGATACACATAAGGAGCAGATAAAAGTTACATCAAGAAGGCAGCCCAGGAAGCATCAAAGATGTAGACAAATTCCACCATCTACTCAGAAGAGCGCCCTTCCTCAGAAGTGGCCCTTCTGCCAGCACCACATTGTCAGTCTTCCTCGGCCTCCCTCTGGCTTTCCCTCCCTGGAGTTGTCTGTGTTTAAATAGGGATATTACACAGAGGTACAAGCTATTTCTCCTTACCTTTGAATCATTCCTGACTGGCCTCAGGTAAAAATAAGTCCAAGAGTATTCATTGGAATTTCAAAACTCTCTTCAAAACTAATACACAAAGTATAACAAAGAGGCACATAGTACTTGAAATATTTATGAAACATTTCATATTCTCCCTCCTATGTACAAGGAAAAAATTAAAACCAGGAAGGACACTCCCACCCTTCGTGTCATACTCAGGTAAAGGAGTACTTGGAAAAACTGCATGAACTCTCTCTGTTCCAGCTTTATATGCTATGTTACTGCATGGTTCTCTCACTTCATGTTCACAGCACCATTTCCCCTAACGTGTGCCCATAGTAAGACCAAGTGTTAGGCTGGGAATGATTTCACTTGCAACTGCACAGTGGACCCAAGTTTTTCTTCCAACCCTTCACTTTTTTAAACAAAAAATTAGTCTCAAACCAAAGTTATGCTGCTAAGGTGGTAGACACTGTGATGTGGCATTCATATCCTCCTTCAGGAATGAAAGATTTATTACCACTCATTATCTCTGTGGGATGTGCCTTGCTGAAAAGAGTCTCCTCACTCAAGCGGATGTGCTGTTTCAGGCACAGACTCATTCAGTAACTGCTATTTGTGAGATGTAAAGTCTTAAGACAACTTGAAGGGGTTATCCCAGCTGCACAACTTCCCGTAGCGCATCTGCTCAGCTGAGACTTCACTGCAACCCAACTACTGCTCCTGCCCAGTCCTGCTTCCCTCTCTTCCCTTCCCCAAATGTTGACCCCAACAGCACTCCCTAACAAGCTTCTTACATGCTAATCTCCAGCTCAGACTTGGCTTTCCAGGAAATCCAGCTGCCCTACCTATTATGCCAACAATTGGAATTACCCCAGATGTCCTGGGTAAAAAAATCTCAGTTCAGTAAGTAACCCACGTTTACCCTGGCCACATCAGTGTAAAGGCAAATACAGATGACATCACTGATCCTTCACAAAGCAAAATACTTGGAATTCCAACCCTACCCCACTTCTTGGGTTCTCTTAAAGGCTCTTTGGAAATGAGCCACCTGTACCCAAGAAGTACAATCTTCCTCTTGACTCCTTGATGTTCTGCATGGTTTCTGACATGAGCATCATGGCCCCCAGGAAGCTTCCTTAAAAACATACTCCCAAGTCGGGGTGCAGCCGCACTTACTCTTTATTTCCAATCATTATGCCAAAGTTAAGAGAAAGCATCTTCAGTTAAGGAGCTACCTTATGTTCTTTACTTTCTCATATTTTCCCAAAATTGTCTAACTATTTAAGTTATGTCTAAATAGGAGAAAGGGCTTCTTTTTTTTCTTCAATTTTTATTTGGTTCATTATAGAACTTCCCACCCCCTACACCAGAAAACAAATTCACCACAGATTGGATGAAAAGATACACTGATACATGCTTTTATACAGAAAAAACATTCTTGAATTTTTTAATAAACTCTTCTGGCAAATTTAAGATATAATTTTTAGTTTCTAGCATTCAGGTTAGTTATTTAGCTTTCCTATTTTTATCAGTTTCTGCTTTTATCACATCACAGGCAAAGAATATTGTCTGTATGAAGCTGAGCCTTTGAAATATATTAAATTTTTTTTCACTTATATCACACAGGCCTGAAAAAATATATATATCTTTGTTCTGTATCTTTTCTTATTTATTTTTCAGTTCTCAAGGAATTTTTTATTTTTAAGTTCCAACCATAATTGTTGATTTATCTTTTTCTTCTCTCAGGTCAGCCAATCGTTGCTTTTTATATTTTGAGATCTTATCGTTAGTGGCATATCTGTTCATGATTATTGTGTTATATCTTCTTTACCAATATACAAGGTCTCTTTTTGTCCCTTATTAGGTTTTTCACCTTAAATTCCATTTTCTCTAATATTAAAAGTGCTACAACTGATTTGTTTCATATATGCCTGGGATATCTTTTTCTATCCCTTCATTTTCAACCTTTCTGTACCCTTTTGTACTTAAGACTTATAATAATAATTACAATATATCTAGGTCTTCAGCTTTTAAAAAATCTGACTTTCTGTCTTTTGATTGGTCACATTAACTCACTTATATTTATTGTAATTATTGTTACACTGATATTCAACTTGCTGTCTTATTTGGTGCTATTTGCCATGTTTTCCTTGTCTTTCTTTTTTTCCCTCTTCCTTGGTTTCCTTTAGTTTACATTTTATTGTGCTGGTTTGAATGCCATAATCCCATAATTAATTGTTGTGGTAGTTGCCCTAACTCATTATGATCCATCCTTATGCTTATTTTTCCTAACAACATCTAACATTTATAAATACCTGTATCTTCCCCATGAACAAGAACTTAAGTGTCTTCTCATCATCTGGTCTCTCTCCACCACTCCCGAAATGTCTAATGAGTTTAATGTTCACACATGGCTTAGAAAATTGGCTTGTTATTCAAAAGTCACTATTCATACACATTTTGAGTTTTAATTTCTACAAAATATAGCCTTAAAAAAAGGAAATCAGGCATATCTAGTCTACCCAATCATTCCTCTGCTGCCTGGAAATATGTCCCTGATACATGTGCATTGTATATACTCAAATCAAGTTTTTTGTTTCCCTAAATCATGCTTTGGCCCAGCCACCTCTGTAGCCCCAGAATCTCCAGAGAGGATGTATACAAAAGAAAGCAAAGTAATGATTTCTGGATATCCTGCAAGTTCCTTTTCCACAGTTTATTCAGGCCCAAAGTAGTTTCTTTGCCCTTCTCTGACTATTCTCTATGTCCAACCTATGTCCCAAATCTCATCATAGAGGAGAAAGGAAAGGGCCAAATAAGGGACACATGCCAGACCAAGTCACAGATGCCAGAGACAGGCAATAAGAGTCTGCCTAGTGCCAAGCAGGCATGGACCGAGGGAAGCTGCCCTAGGCCCTGAGTCCCAGAACAGAGAGGGGCAGCTTACCACTCCAAGCACCTGAAGAAACAAACTGAGGCCAAGCCCACTTCAATACCCACCAGGCCAGCAAATCAAACAGCACCCTGAATCTGACTTCCTACTTCAAAGGCAGGCCGAAGTATCTGAAGGTGCAAAGTTGGGATGAAGTGTGATGCCTGTGGTGTGCACCTCAAAAACTGTGTCTTAGACACCAATGATCAATGGAAAAACGGGTGAATAAGACACCATCTCTGTCCCCAGAGTGCTCAGAGATAATCAGAGACGACAGATGTATACAAGACTCTGAGATGTGCAGCATAATGAAAAATTTCTCAAAACTCAGCAACTCCCAAGAACATTCACTGGGACTCATCATCCCAGGGATACAAGAAGTAATAGACAGCTGAGAGAGAAAAATACTTTCTCCTCCCAACCGATCCCCCAGCATACAAATCACTAGAACAGCTTCCCTTCTCCCAGATTGTCTCTTTCACTTTTTACTAATGCTCAAAATTTCTTTCAGAGGATACAAAGCCTGTCTTTCTGCAATTAGAGAAAACAGGCTTAAAATAGAAGTGCTGTGAGATGGTTAGCATAAGTGGAAATTAGGTCGAACTCATGTGTGAATGACTAATGTCAGATCATTGCCACTTTGATAGCAGACAGAAGTTAGTAATTCGTAAACCCTGGGATCCTGGAGGGTTCAAGAATTCCACTAAAAGGAAACTGGAACACCAAAGAATATGTAGGCATATTACAAAACTGCTCAGAATTTGTGCTGTTGGTTTCTATTTGTGTAAAAAGAAATAGAGCCTGAAGAGATACTGCCTGTCCCCTCTCCTAAAGTCACCTCAGCAGGGACCCTGTCCTGAAATCCTAGTCCCTGTCTTCATCTCCTGGCATCTGGCCCTCTGAATTCATATTCTGAATCCTAACAAATCATAAATACCTCTAACCTAGCTATTCCCAGACCTCTGCCCAGATCCCTCCATGTTCTAGTTCCTTCCTCGGCAGGCTATCCGCTGAGTCCCAGAATGGCCCTTAAATTTCCTCCAAGGTGTCTCCAGATCCTTTGAGGACAATGATCACCTCCCCTTGCCTATGATAATCTGATAATTCCTCCATCATATTAACCTCATCCACACCTGCTCTTTATGGTTGCCCTCATTTATCCCTTTCTCCAAACAATTAGATCTCCATGTGGGCAGACAGCTGGGACAGAGGGTTTCCTAGGGGGAGGGGTGAATCCAATGTCTTTCATGTGCCTTCAAAGCTCTGGTTTAATAATCCCCAAACATCACTTTGCGTGCGGCAAGGTATAAATATATGCTAATAGGAGGTCGGGCTCCTTGTCACAACACATTGCAGGCTGTATTCGTGCAAGATAGAATAAAAAGATTAGATGCAATCTTGAAGTCAATCAGAAAGCAAGAGGAAACCAAAAAAAACAGAGCTCAGATTGTCAACAAGGAGAGGCAGAAAAATGACTTGAATCGAATTGTAGTTTATCTCGTTAAGCGTTAAAGGAAACCAATTTCTTTCAGAAATTGGAAGGCAATTTAAACATTTCTATAGTTTTACTAAAGTTTGAAATTTTCCAGTGAAAGAATAAGGTGTTCTTTATTTCTGCATATCTGAATTTTCCCTGTACTCTCGGGGACTAGAAGGCCCTAGATAAGAGGATATTTAAGGAAAAGAGAGCACAGTTATCAACAAGTAAGGAAAAGATTCTATTAAAGAAATACTCATTTTATTTCTTTAGCCCTTTCAGATTTCATGCCATAAGACCTGAAGAAGTTAGGACTGTGTACAAAAAAGCCAGGCTACGAATTCTGGCCGGGCCTTGGATAAGTCGCCAGCCTGGATTAACTGACAAACATAGAAGTCACATTCAACCCAAGAAAGTCAAATAAAATAAACCAATCTCAAGGCCAAGCTATAGTCCACTGAAGTCAATGACATCACAAGCTAAAGGCACTGTTCATAATGAACTCACGTCTTCATTGATAAGCCTCTTTCCCCATTCCCAGAAGCAGGAACACATTGACAATGGCCTCTGTCTTGCAAACAGTGTAATTGTTACTGCTCCTTCTCATGCTGAAATGTACAATTCTCCCCAACCATTGCACTCAACAGAAATCACTAATTAACCCTCTATCTTCAGAGTTAAAGCCAAGCCTTCTCCAGTCCTGTGGTCCATCTGGAAGTGATTTGCTAGCCAACCAAAGCAGCCTTTTTATTTTTCTATGTTATTCTGGGCAATGTTTTCTTAATATCACCAAGAACACCAGGGCTTAAAGGATACAGATACGGTCAATGGCCGTCACACTGGGAAGATCAGCCAGAAGGAAAGGGATGCTCACATTGCTATTCAGCACATGTACGCATTGGGTGGGTCTTTCTCGGGAGGAAGTCAAGCATTGCTTCAGTAATGTTTAAAAATACACTTTCAGATGTTCTGAGACAAATATACTAAGACTTATTTCAGATTAACACCTCTGAAAAACTGCCAACCCTAAACTCTTGGGTGCGCTTAATGGGCAGTTCTCGTGTTAATGTTTGGTAGAAGCTGGACAAAACTCAAGAGTAACTTGCTGCCATTGTGGCTTTTGTCTTCATTCATCCCTTTGCTCACACACCCATTCAGTCTGCAAACATTTACTGAGAACTTACTAGCTCATGGACTGAAAAAGAAGAATGAGGTAAAGCTAAAGTTATTTTCCTTCTAGGAAAAATAAGATAATAAATAGCATCTATGGCTGCCAGTTGTTCTCTATCATTATGAAAAACAAAATCTCAGACGGATTCATCAGAGAGAATGTTCCTTTCCTGGTTTCTCGCTTCTGACAACTTTTACCCTTCAATAACTTGTTATGTGCCAGGAGCTAACAATATGAAATCCATTCCTAATGAGCAATAATTATAGCTTTAAGAAGCTGTACAATCAGTATTCAGTGATTTCATTATTAAATGGCACCATAAATTATGCTAACGCTGATAACAGTTCTGGATGAGAGAGGTCCAGATCCGCAAGATTGCACTGAAATTATTTACATCCTCTATTTCTGAAACAATAGACCCAGCAATTTGAAAATCAGATGATCCGATTTATTCTGGCAGGACACACATGTAACAAGTTGCATCAACCATAAAATTAAATAGGCTTTTTTTTTTTACTTTTTTCTCTTTTAAGTTTTTTCTCCTCAGTCTTCTCTTACCTTGTATATTACCAATTTCTTTTGAGGAGAGATATCTAATTATTGTAAATCTTGCTTCTAAAATTACTCAGTGACAGTGGTTGATGATGCCATGTGACATGACACATGTGTATGTGTCTTCATACAAGCTAAGCCTAAAAGTGCAATGCCTGGAACGTCCCAACTGCCTGCCTGGTTGCAGAAAAAGGGTGCAGGGCTTTGCCAATATGTATTATTGCCTCTTTTAATCAAACCCCCAACTTTAAAGGCTTAGCTATGCTAGAAGAAACTCCAGATGCTGATGGAGAGCTGGCCTGCCTACATTTAAACATTCTCCTTGGAATTTCCTCACTCCTGTTAATAGTAACACAGTACTAAAAGCTACAATTTTTTAGTACTAACTCTATGCCTGGCCCTGAACAAAGGGCTTAGTGTACACGATCTCATCCAATCCTCATAAAAACCCCATGCAATGATTCTGTGATTCTCATTCTGCAGATGAAGAATAAAAGCCTCTGGAGTCCAAACACACACAAGCACACACACACACACACACACACACACACACATCCCTGCCTAGGAGCGCACAGTTAGTAAGTGGAGCAGCCAGGATTCAAACCCAGGGGAACCCAGGATTGCTGCCTTGGCAGCAAATGATGGGAATCCAACAAAAATCTGACTCCAACTGCAGGGTCTTTCCTGAAGCCTCCGAAAGGGCAGCAAAGGGGGAAATTGTACTGTGGGATGCCCAGCAAGACTTCCATAAAGATCTCATTAAGAGTTGCCAAAGCTGTGGAGCAGCTGTGCACTTCATGAGTTCAGGGGGTGCCACTTGGTGCAAGCACTTAGAAAAATTATTTGACAGTACCAGCTAAAGCTAGACACACACACAGAGCCTGGGACAGAGCAATTGCACTCCGGGATGTAGACATGTCAGAAATGACATGTACAATAATGTTCACAGCAGCATTACTCAAAATAGTCCCCAAATTATAAGTGTCCCAGATGTCCATTAACAAGAGAATTGGCAAATTAATTGTGGTATAGTCATACAATGGCATGTTACATAAGAATGAGGAAAGAAAAAACTACTGATACATGCAAAAACGTGTATTTATATCTCATAGACCTGATGTTGAGTGGTATTTAGAGAAAAAGGCTACGTCCTATAGATCCTACCTAATGAAGTTTAAAAATGTGTGAAAATACCCTGGGGGCTGGCAGGGAGAATAACGATCAGCCTTGGACTGCTGCCTGGGAGGGGTATGTGGGAGCCCTCTGGAGTGATGGAAATTCCAATTACCTTGATGTGGGTAGTGGTTACAAAGTATATTCACATGTGAAAGTGCATTGAGATGTTCACTTAATATTTCTGTACTTCATGTAAGTTGTAACTCACCTTTTAAAAATAAATGAAAATTCTCAAGCTCCCCAACTTTAAGCTCTGCTAGAAAGCCACAGTAATCAAGACAATTTGGGACTGGCACAAGAACAGACCCATAGACCAATGGAACAGACTAGAGAGCCCAGATATAAAACCAAGCACATATGGTCAATTAATATATGATAAAGGAGCCATGGACATACAATGGGAAAATGACAGCCTTTTCAACAACTGGTGTTGGCAAAACTGGACAGCTACATGCAAGAGAATGAAACTGGATTATTGTCTAACCCCACACATAAAAGTAAACTCAAAAGACCTGAATGTAAGTCATGAAACCATAAAACTCTTAGAAGAAAACATAGGCAAAAATCTCTTGAACACACCTCCTTGGGCAAGGGAAACAAAAGCAAAAATGAACAAATGGGACTACATCAAGCTAAAAAGCTTCTGTACAGCAAAGGACACCATCAACAGAACAAAAAGGCATCCTACAGTATGGGAGAATATATTTGTAAATGACATATCCGACAAGGGGTTAACATCCAAAATACGTAAAGAACTCACACGCCTCAACACCCAAAAGGCAAATAACCCTATTTAAAAATGGGCAGAGGATATAAACAGACACTTCTCCAAAGAAGAAATTCAGATAGCCAACAGACACATGAAAAGATGCTCCACATCACTAATCATCAGAGAAATGCAAATTAAAATCACAAAGAGATCTCACCTTACACCAGTAAGGATGGCCAACATAGAAAAGAGTAGGAACAACAAATGCTGGTGAGGATGTGGAGAAAGGGGAACCCTCCTACACTGCTGGTGGGAATGTAAACTACTTCAACCATTGTGGAAAGCAGTATGGAGGTTCCTCAAAAAACTAAAAATAGAAATGCCATTTGACCCAGGAACTCCACTCCTAGGAATTTACCCAAAGAAAACAAGTTCTCAGATTCAAAAAGACATCTGCACCCCTGTGTTTATCACAGCACTATTTACAATAGCCAAGATATGGAAGCAACCTAAGTGTCCATCAGTAAATGAATGGCTAAAGAAGATGTGGTATATATACACAATGGAATACTATTCAGCCATAAGAAAGAAACAAATCCTACCATTTGCAACAATATGGTTGGAGCTAGAGGATATTATCCTCAGTGAAATAAGTCAGGCAGAGAAAGACAAATACCAAATGATTTCCCTCATTTATGGAGTATAACACGAAGCAAAACTGAAGGCAAAACACAGCAGCAGACTCACAGACTCCAGGAAGGGACTAGTGGTTACCAAAGGGGAGGGTTGTGGGGGGGAGGGAGGGAGAAGGGGTTGAGGGGTATCATAATTAGTACACATGGTGTGGGGGGGTCATGGGGAAGACAGTGTAGCACAGAGAAGGCAAATAGTGACTCTGTGGCATCTTAATACACTGATGGACAGTGACTGCAATGGGGTATGGGGGGCACTTAATAATAATGGTGAATGTAGTAACCACATTGTTTTTCTTGTGAAACCTTCATAAGATTGTATATCAATGACACCTTAATAAAAAAAAATAAATAAATAATAAAAATAAATGAAAATTCTCATTGGACCTTTCTGTTCCCCAAAAGCCCAGTCATCATCACCCCCGAACTTTTCCTCTCACTCTTCCTTCAAATTTCACCTCGCCCCCTTGCTCACTCCTCCGAGTATCTAGATTTATTCTTTTCTGTCACACAGTTAGCTTCATGTCCTTTCCTATATAAATCAATTTAGCTCCCTCTGGCCCCTTCCATCTCTCCTCTCTACTCATTACTGTCATCAGCAGAACAAAAATCCCAGCAGTCAAACAGATCAAACAAACAATTCTCTTAGAAGAATATTAGCACACTTTTAGAGGCAGATTTTATTTGTTTCTTTCTCCTCTGAGAGACGGCTAAGCTCCCTGAGGGTAGGGGGCACATATCCCCAGATGCTCAGTAACCATAAAGTTGTATTAAATGAACTCTCTTATTCAACACAAAAGTTATAAAACCTGAGGCATTCCCAAAGTTCTCATCGTCCACTCCAGAGCTACAAATGGATTAGGCAATAAACAAGGATACTTGGAGGCAGGAACATGAAATTATGTTTCAGAAGCATTTGCATGGGAATTACAAGAAAAATACAAGATAGCTGACTTCGATTATCTCAGGTCACTTTTATTACTTTTTATCTCTTCCTATCTTACTGCCTTTTACTGGACAGATATAACCAGGCAATTCCATGGTCAAGGGGAAGTAGAATAACAATAATTCCCTTGGAGTCCGTGGAGGAGAGAACACAAAGCAAGAAGTTTAAGCACACGATCAAATCCTTTGTCCTCTGAAATGTGAGAAACGGTCCAGGAAAGCAGACTGACACCCACTTCTTGCTTTTGGATACAGCAGAGCCTAGATGGGTGATTAGCTCCCATTTTATTATACAGGTGGAAGAGTCGTTCTGCTTACTTGGGAAGGTATTCAACAGTAGGCATCTTCAAATTTGCGGTACACCAGCTACCCGTCACTGCAGAACCTCAAAGTTCAAAATCAGGAGTGTAAAGGGAAAAATAAAAACAAAAGGATGAGTTCGGCCTAATACTCACCAAGGGAGAACGGCTTGCTTTTGAGTCCACTTTGAAAGGCTGGCCCAGGCCAGATTTAGAAGAAAGAAAACCTTCTGTTCGAATCCTTCACCCAAATATAATTAAATGGAATAAAAGTCTGAGGTCATATAAAAGGCCTCAATTGTTAGGCTGTCAAAGCCTGTTTGAAGTATAATCCAGGTCTGTGAGTACTGACATATTACAGGTGTTATGGAGCATCATTTCACGGACAGCATTTCCATGTCTAGAAAGGGAAGGCGCCGGTCCTCCCCAGCCCCCCAGGACAGCCACCTTACTTGGATCACTATTGTATAAATACAAAAGTTAGCTGCTAAAAAATGCACCCTCACTTCTTAGGAAAGTATTCCTGTGTTTATCTTCTGGTGGACCTGGGCTTGCTAGACATAAACCATTCCTCACCAGCAACAAGTAGAGGTTTATTTTTGTCATTCATAAAATAAACCAGGGCCACAGCCAAAGGAAATGGCTCTTGGAGGCGACCCCGTCATAGAAGTGCTGTGGAAGTTACAAATGGCTCTGTGGCCCAGGCCATAAACAGTCTTTAGGAAGGCTGGTGCTGAGCTGTTGATATTAAAAATCACCTCATTAATTATGTTTGTAAACAATGCAGCTGTCTGTGCTTGCAAGCTGGCTTCCTCAGCATAATAATATTTGTAACAATAATAACCATCATTTCAAGCATAGCAATAAATAGTCAATCCAAGAATCTCACGTGAAACCACATCTGGGAACTGCCACCTGGTCATTCAAAATTCTTCCTCAGAAGGTGGGAAGACTGTTGTTTGTTTTCCACTCAGAAGGCACTTTATCAGGATTAACTACGCCACTAGAATTTTCCCATCTCACTTTTTGAAACAAACAGGTGAATAGCTAGTGTGGCAGGAGTAACAAGGCCAGAAGGGAAGCCAAGAGCCAAAAGAAGTGGAAGAGTTGGCCAGGAAGGGGTATCATTTAGTCTAACTGCCAGAGGGGATGAGGGGAGAGGGGCACAATCCTTCCTCCGGTGAAACATCAGTGAGGTCAGGACTGTCCCTCAGAAGGCCAGTCACCCTGCAAGACCTCAACACTCATTCAGTTATACTTATATTCTACAAACATTTATTGAATACTCAATCCATGCAAGTGTGTACCAGGTGATGGAGAAAATTTACAAGCAAATATCCATTTTAGATGCTTGTTGGTGATATAATTGGGATGTACCTGGTAGGCTAAGTAATTATATAGTTCAAGTGCCTGGTATTTATATTCTTTAAATGCATATTTTTAGAGCACATATTTCTAAAGTTAGTCTAGCAGTCATCAGCCCTTAAAACTGTTAAAAACAAGAAGAAAATATGCTTTCTATGTAACATAGGTAAGCTAAAATTGCTAGACCTCTTTCCACATGAGAGGACAACACCTTCATACCTCATTTATGCCTCTTCCACATGTAAATTTTGATTCTGAATTTCACCAGAAAGAGATAAATGTGGTATCCAATTCCAAAGTATTACCCATTTTGTCTGTCTCTGTCCCTCTCTTTCATCTCTCACTCTGTGTATATATTAATTTTATAGATCTTTTTTATTGTCTGAACTACACTGGTTGCGTGAGGAGCAGAACAATAGGCCAAGAAGTTCCATTTCACACATGCCATCCTTATAATTCAAATAGGACAATAAAAAGGGAGAGAGAGAGAGAGATCTATAAACTGGTGATAAATCAGTGTCCTAAACCAAATTAACCATCGAAATAGATTATCATAAAAATAACGCCATGAAAAATATTCTTCATCTTCCTGGTTCAGCTGCCTGTAATGGAGACAGGGCGGGTGCGTGTGTGTGTCTGCATGTCTGTGTATATGCCACACACACACATACACACACACTTGTGAAGAGACCCAGAGGCCATGTAGTTTGTGTATGCTACTGGCTCCTCCTGGAACAGGGGAAGGCTAACACCCCAAGATCAAACGTTACCACTTCCTGGTTTCTAAGGCTCAGTTTTTATTCAACGTGACAAATGACAGTACCATGAGTCAAGTATTCTGTTAGACCCAGAGGATAAAAGATGAGCTAAAAGGCGCACAATGCTTGTCCTCTTAAAACTTCCAATCAGGGCAGAATAGGCAGACATTAACCAAATAACTACACAGATAAAATTTTTGGAACTATAAATCCTGCTAAGTGCCATTAAGAAAGGACACAAGCTGGTGGGAGCATGTAACAGGGGAATCTACACAAATGGGAGTTCAGGAACAAATGGGTCTTTGAGCTGCTAAACCCGAAGAGGCCAGAGAGATACAAATGGTATGTGAGCAAGCAACATCCTACACCAGCTGGAGGAGTGAAGTGTGCTTTCTTTCATAGCAGGCTGAGGAAACGTGATCAGGCCTGCGGGTAAGGAGAGAGGCGGGTGTTGCAAGCAGAGGGAACAACATTGACAAAGACTCCAAGGACAGGGGAGAGATGGCACATCCCAGAACTGGAAGAAGGTCACAGAAGGCAGACAGCAAGGGCGGGGTGGCCCCGAAAGAGACAGGAAAGGTGGTGGGAAGCCAACTCATGCAATTGTTCATGTGTTGGGGAAGGGAGGATGCTGGGCTGGGGTGTTGGGTTTTCTTTCACAAAAGCTCATATTTCCATGTGGAGAAGAAGTTGACTTGAGGGAAGCAAGATGCTGGACAGATGGTTATCAGCCCTCCCACCAATCTTCCACTCTAGTCTAAGGGATGGATTGGACCTGAGTTCAATTAGCTAGTGACCTTAGATAATTTGCTTCACCCTTTTAAGCCTCAAATTCCCCACCTGTAAAATGGCAATAATGATGGTTTTAGTGGGGATTAAATGAGATCATACCTGTGGAGCACCAGGCCCACTGTAAGCCTTCAATAAATGTTAGCTATTGGTGGTGCTGGAGATGGAGAGAAATAGATTAGAGAGATATAAATAGTCCACCAGCAAGCAGTCGCCCTACCTAAGACATCACTAGGAATAAGACACATTTACTTGCCTGGGAGAAAGGTTGGGGAGGAATGAATGGGGGAAAAGGCAATTGGTACCACTGAGAAGTTTCCCAAATTTGAAACAATCCTTGTTCCTTATTATAAGCACTTGAATAGTAAAGTAATATTTAAGCTGGGAAGGGTATCTGAGACCATTTAGAAAAGCAATTCATGCAGTATATAATATATAAAGTATATGTTTGTATATACAGTATTTTTAGTTAATAAAAGTACTAAAAAATCTGCTCAAGTATATCTTAAACAAGCTTTGGGACGACAGCAGCAAAAAAACTTACAGGAAAGTAAATAAGTTGCCCAACGTCATAAAGTTGTTAATGGCTAAAGCCAGGAGTTGAACCCAGGTGGAACTCCAAGTCTGTGCCCCTTGCAGGAGGGGGCACAGACTCCCCAGAAGTCCAAATCCAACCCTTTCCTTCCAGAAGCTTTCAATCTAGTCAGAAAAACAAACGGCAAACCATAAGAAACAAGGCACAATTGAAAGCACAGTTCTGTAGTTTACATTGAAAATTATAGCGACACTATAAATTGTTTTGGTTTCCTGGTAAGCGGTGTGGAAATAATAGCGCTGTAACGGTTCTTGCCTTTGGATCTAACATCACCACTTTGAGGGCTCTGTCAGAAATCATGCAGGAAGTTAAAGAAACCAGCATTATCTACCAGTTGCTAAAGGCAATTGTTATTTACTTTTAAGACAAGTTGGGTGATAAGCTATTTCCATATCCAAAATGTCTAATGCAGTAAGGAAAAAAAATTTATCCTCTGTATTAACCACAGACTTGAGGATGATAACTTCCTTAATTAAATCAAACAGCAGCTTTAGATACGACCTACTTGAGGGACGCCTAAGGTAATTGATCCTGAAATTAAGTACTCATTCAAAATCTGGACATAGGACTTGTGGTGTACCTCCTGTAAAAAACTCACTCACAAAAACCAGAACTGCTTTCCCCTAGCTGATCCTTGAGGACGTCCCCTTTAAACTTGCCAGCCTCCTCCAGTAGAAGATAAAATCATGCAGGGGTATGGATTAGCTATCATGTCATTATAACAGGCACAGCCGTCTGTTACAGGTAAATTGCTAGGCAATGTAATAACAATGCAGTTTATTTACTGTGCAGGGTGCTTATCTACAGAAATGTTCCCAACAAACAAAGAAAGGCACAGCTAAACATCTTTTCCTGAGAATTACAGACTGAAGCTATGCCAGCACCTTCAGAGAAAAAAAATGCTAAATAATCCCTGTACAAACAGAGTCCCTGAAAACCCAAAGCATTTCCTACCAGAGAAAGCAAAAAAGGCAGTCAGTGTTCGGAATGTCCACAGGGTCTTTCTCAGGCTCCAGCTGCTATCCCCGAATCGCCTCCAAGGGGAGGCGGGCGTGAGGAGGACCCAGAGGAAAGTCTGGCCAAGTCCAGACTGGGAGCACTCCTTAAATGGTGAAGACGATGGCAGTAAGGACGTTGACTTCCGTTTGTGGCATACTTATCATCAGCCATTGTGCTTTCAACATTATCTGTCCTAATTATCAAAGCAATCCTATAGGGTTAGTCCTACTATTGCACATTAGGAACTTGTACACTAAGCGGTTAACCAGAGATTACAAACCAGGTCTGCCTCCCTACAAAGCCAGAGCTCTTGACCTCTCTACTAGACCGTTCTCAAGAACAAGAGGGACTCGCCTGAGTCCGCAGTTAGCACACCAAGCTCCTGCCCAACCCTGCCATTGACCCCACCCTATGCACACATCCGACGCCCTGAAGCATGCCCTGGGCTCACACTTCCAAGAGCTTACACAACGAAGTCAGTAATACAAAGGACACGGTCTTACGAAAAACCTAATAGATGCCACTTAAACATATAGCCTTCAATGACTAGAATAAGTGTTCTAAAAAAAAAAGCTATAACTTAATCAATAGTATTAACATATCTGAAGAAAGAACGTGTCCACAGAAGGTGGTCTGCCTGGAAGTCAGAGAAAAAGGACCACTATTGAATTTGGCAGTGTTTCTCCAACTGTGCCCAGGGGAGAGAGGGAGGGTCTCTGGTAGTCAACAGAAAGACGTACCAGGATTGTTTAGCTTCCTTCAGTAGTCTCTGTGTTCCTAGTATGTGCCATGGTGTATAACAGGCACTGAACTCACACACACACACACGTACATATACACCCCCTCACATGCTCACATGGAGGCACCTGCAATGACAGTGAGAGAGACCTACCCAAACAGCTCTCAGGTGCTGCAGTAGAGGTATGTGAAGTATCCCGGGAGCACAGAGGAGATGAACTGAAATAGAGAAAAACCAAGGAAGCCCACAGACCAGTTATGAAGCTATTGTCAAAGACTCTGGGGAGGATACTTCCTAGGTCAGTGGTGACTAGGAATAAAGAAGAAAGGGAAACCTCAATATTTAGGAAGTGATGTTCACTGGTTGGATAGGAAGGATGAAGGAGAGGTAAGAAATCTAGAATGACTGCAAGTTCTGACTTGGGTGACCAAGTTGGTGGGGATGCCATGAACTGAAATAGGAAATAGAGAAATATAGGAACAACAGCAAATTTGGATATGGAAGATGAAAAAATTTGATTTTGGACATATGGACTTTACAGTGTTCTCTGGACATTCAAGTGGAGCCATCCAGTACATTATATTTCTGAAAAATCAGAAAAGTCATCAGGGGTGAAGGTAACATCTGAAAATCAGGAGCAAACAGGTGATGCTTAACACCATGAGACTGAAAGAGATTAACCAAGGATGGATAGAAGGATGATGGATGGATGGATGGATGGAAAGGAAAATAAGCTATTTAAAATGAGATTATATACTGTATTAACCAGCTTTAATTTTTGGAAAGTTTTAAAACTCAATTTTACTCAACCTTAACACATGAAAAAGAAACTGAAGAAAGTAAAGGAAAATAAACTTCAATAAATGTTTCTTTGCCATATGGTATTATTTCTTAAAAGAGCCCTCTGAGTTAAGGAAAGATTTTTAAAAAGCTAAAGTATCTAGAGTTGTTTTTAAAAATGAACTTCCTGCTAAGAAAGATGAGGAAAGAAGTACTCTCACACATATTCCATATCCCCTGGTAAGGATTACCACTCATCTTTTACTGTGACTACCTCATCCCTGAGTGCTTTATTTCGATTTTACCTCTAACATTGCTGAATCTTGTCACTAAGTAATTTTTTTCAAAGGTTTCATGCATTCTGTATTTCTTTAGTTTGTTGTTGTGTGATAATGTTTACCTGTTGGATTTACATTTAACCAACACCTCCATTTGACTGCCTATAACATGCTTCAGTCACTCACTGTCTTCCTCACAACTTTGTAGATACTACTTTATTGGCTTCTGGCATTGAGTGAAAGTCCAGGGCCAGCCAGATTTTCCCTCTTAATAAGTGACTTGCAAAGCCCATGTCGTTGACCAAATGGTGCAGAAAGGAAGACTCAAACAGTCTCTCCCAACATGCTTAGCTGCTCCCTCTGCTGAGGTGGACACAGCTCTTCTTTGGCAAGAATGACAGGCATCAAGCCCTTCTCTGCCTCATTAAATCTTGTCATCCCTCAAGAGTCTCTCAAATGTCCCTCCCCACCCTCTAAGGCTTTCCCTTCCCTCCTTCCCAGGCAGAATGACTGGATTATACAGCAGTTATTACACTTAAGAGTTGTAGAATGTCTGTTTCCCCAGTAAAGTATAAACATTTTGAGAGGAGAGCTATGTTCTCTTCATTGGAACCCCATTACTTAGCATACTGCTAAAAGACACAAGGGCTCAAAGTTTTACTAAATTATTCTCACTTTTCCCCACATGTATTTGAGGGGCTCTTCAGAGCAGTTACTTGAGCATACACCAGAATCACTTGGCTGGCTAAAACACAGCTTGCTGGGTTCCATCCCCAGAGTTTCCGATTTGGGAGGCCTGGGGTAGGGCTCAGGAATTTGCATTTCTAACAAATTCACAGGTGGTCCTGATACTGTTGGTCGAGGAACCGCACTTTGAGAACCATTGGTTTAGAGGAACATCAGAAAGAGAAATAGACTGAACAAATCCTTGCAAACTCGGGACAGATAAGATCCAGAAACTAAGCGTATGTGTCTTTCCCAAACCATCAAAATCAGATGGGCAAAGTTACTCCTTATATCATAAGCCCAATACACATCTAAGTGTTAGAGTATGTGGTCCTCAAGAAGACACTTTATGATGTTTCACGTAGTTTCTCTCTACTTTTTTTTTAGCTTTTCTTCTTGATTCATTTTATTACTCATGATCATAAGTACCTTTAATCGGTGTTACAATGATTCTCTAACTATAACTATTAACTATACCAACATTAATTCAATGGTCAGATAGGAGCACACACACAGAGAAACTTCGTGTACTTCACCCCAAATTCTCCCTCAAAATAAAATGACAGTAGTTTAAAAATCCGTTCCTCTCTCACTCTTACTCTGTTTTCTCAGGCTTTTGTTTTCTCCCTTTGCCTCCTTATCTCCCAGGAATGAAATGGCTGTGATTTTTATTTTGTGTCAAGACTTTGCAAACCACCACTAGGCACATATTCCCTTCTTCACCATCCTTGCCATTTAGCCATTTAGTCCCTGAAGAGGGTGGTCTGTGGTCCCCAGGCTTCTACAGCCACCTCTCAGCTGTGATTTTTATACTCCCTTCCTTGAAGAGTTTAAGGTCCAGAGCGTTAAATCTTCCCGTTTTCTGCACGCTAACCGTGCACGAATGTTGCGTTGCAGTGCCACCTAGAGTTCGTTGCTGGTAGACACCCGGCATTAACCAATTCTGGGCACTCACTGCCAGCTGTCTAGCTGAAGGAAAATACAATCATTCTGGATTCAGATGAACTCTGCCTCTATGAGAAATTGTTCAGTATAAGGTCAAGGAGGCCTCTCATCTAGAACTATGGATTGTTAAACTGTCATTTGAAATGGTGTCATCAGCTTAAATTTTTTGCTTCCATCAGGATTTTAACTCTGAGGGTTTGTACATGAAGCATCTTCATAGCAAGAGACCTTCGGTGGTGAAGGCACGAAAAGGAGAAAACAGCAGCTCCTGGGCCTTTCGGCTCTGCTTCTTGCAGCTGTAGCTGTGGGTGAGCTTCACTGAGATATGCAAGATGAAAATCAGCTTGGCCTGGCCAGAGAGCCAGGCTGGTGTGCTGCACATTAAGCAAGCAGCAGCCACATTAGAAACCAAGGGTCCATTAGCTCTCGTTTAATGTTTCTTCTCAAGCAGATAAGTACAGGCATCAAACACCCCGGCCCTTTTATGACTCATAAATCACAGGTCGGTGCCTCCCGTGGAGTGTCCTGTTTGCTAAGTGAGTAGTCAGACCAGGAGTAAGGAAGCAACATTTCAGGCAGTTAGAGACCCAGGGGGATGAGCTGATCACACAGGGCAGGCCAGGAATGTGTCCCTGCAATTTTGTGTGTGTGTGTGTGTGTGTGTGTCCCTGCAATTTAATGATTAAAACCTTTCTCCTATTTAAAAACTGGCACATCACCCCAGGCCTTCCCCAGGCAGCAGCATGCACCAAGAGCCACCCGTGGTCCCTGCTCTGCCATTAACTGCTTCCTCAGGCAGCTGACTTCCACAAGCCCCACCGAGTGGGAGAGCAGGCTACGAGACCCCATCTCTTATTCTACCACTATTTGGACTAAGGTGGATCCCTTCCCCATAGTCAATCCACAGAATCTCTCTGTTGGTGATTTATGGCAAGAGGCACAGAGACTGATGGAGCTGGGAGCTGAGCCATGTTAATGATGGGGCTCTAAATGAATGAAGGTCCATGAATTTGAGCTGCTGAGGTCCTTGGAACTGCCCTGGCATTGGCCCTTCCTAGGCCTACTGCTACAACTTTCCTGTGGATTCCATGAGTTTTGTACCTAAAATCAACTTGAGGGGATTCAGCTCCTCATTACTAAAACCCTTGTCTAAAAAACCCTAATTCTTAAAGAAAGCACTGCTCAGGCTCAGGTCCTGACTTCTGCTCCCTACTGCGGAGAAATTCCCTATAGCCAGCACTCAGCCCACTAGTGCTCTTGTTGTCCAGCTAACAGCAGGAGCTGGCGACCCCACAGGCAGGGGCTGGAGCAAGATGGGGCAGTGGGGACCGTGGGCTCTGCAGTCAGCTCTGCACCAGCCCAGTCTGTTCATGGTGTGCAACAAGAAAAGTACAGAGATTGAGCAAGCATTTAGGAACTTCTACAGCAATTTTTCAGAGCAATTTGATATCTATCAAATCTAATAAAATCAGAGCTTATATTTTGTATGTCTTTGTTTCTTCCATTCAGTTTTCTAGTATTATATTTTTACTGTATTTTACAAAAATTTTGATTGGAAATTTAAAAAACAGGTCTTTCACTGCTAATCGTTTGAAGAACACTATTTTAAACCCCCCTCCATGCTCTGGTCCAGACCCCTTGGCCATTCCACTGGCAAAATCTCACTTAGAGAAGACAGGAATACAGCTACACCTTTTCTCCGAGGAAAAGCTCATTTTTCACATTTGTTTAGGAGGGCTTGGGGGGCCCCACTTTCTCTCGCAGCCGACAGCAGGAGCATAGCCATGGAGGGCAGGGTCCCAAGTGTTCTCATTTCTTGGAGAGACTCAGCCCGGGTCTCACCTCATCCAAGGAGGAGAGCAGGCCTCTGGGGACAGAGAATCGGCCCACCGGCTATGCCAAATCCTCCCCACTACATTCTCTCTGTGTTGGTCCATAAAATGAAGTATGAACATAGAAACAGCTTTTTTCAAATGTTCCTTTCACATGTAAAATTGGAGAAGTGTAAGGAGAGGAGGAGGAAGAAATGCATGGAGAGTGAGATAGAAAAGAGGGGGAGGAAGGAGGGGATAAAGAGCAGCAGATTCCAAGAGGGCGGGGCAGTGTCTGTGTCCCGGGCCCAGCACGGGGTAATGGCCCTCAACAGTGGAATGCTGGGGAATGAGTGAAGAAGGAAGGGAAAGCTGACACGGGAGCAGAGGGCGTGCGGCTGCCCAGTCGACGGGGTCTCACTGCTCTGCGTCCCAGGAAGCAGCAGGCCGGGTGGGGGCTGCCGGCGTGGCCAGGCAGGGTGACAGCTGCGAGCCCACCGCCTCTCTGAAGCAAGTGTCCTCGTGCAACCCTTCTTTCTTTTTCTCTCCTTAAAACAATTATTTTAATACGGGGAAGAGTCACTGATTTCACTTGAAACAATTCCCAAACAGGATATGGAGTCTCAAGGAGTTCCTCGCCCTTGGCAGTTGCAGCGTGCAGGTGTTTCTTGTGAGTGCCGGGCGGCACGTAGGGCGCAGGGCGCGGGGACCCCAGGGCGCTGGAGGCGCGCAGGGCTGCAGGGAGCGAGCCCCGCAGCGTCCCTGCCTTCCAGGAATCTGACTCTTTCCCACAAGCCTCCCCCACCCCCTTGCTAACCTCACTTCCAGCCTCGAGCCTTCAGCAGAACAGGAATTGCGCTTTCTCCCTTGTTATTTCTGTAATTCCTAAGCTTAAAAACAAACCACAGTCCCAGAGAGAGAAATTAACCTGTGAACAAAATGGAGGAAAGGCAGAATGAGCAGGGCAGCTTGGTAACAGCATCGAGTGACAGCCCAGGCTCTACCTCCATGCTCAAGAACCCTAACAGAGCTGAGTAAAAAGTTCACCAGCAAAAATCAGCACAAACACACGTTTTTAATCCAATTTTCTTTAGAGTAAAATGCAAACAAGGAATATTAAGTGTGAAGGAATAACTCCAACCCAGGATCTTTATAAGTAGCCCCAGACACACAATCACAGAGTTACCATATAATCCAGCAATTCTTCCACCCTATAATCCAGCACCTGGGTATGGTATGTACCCAAGAGAAATGAACAATACGTGTCTACATGAACATTCGTGCATGGATGCTTACAGAAGCATTCTTCACAAGAGCCAAATGTAGAAACAGCCCAAGCATCCACCAACCGGTGAATGAACACAATGCGGTATATCCCTTGAATGGATGACCCTTGAAAACATTATGTTAAGTACAAGAAGCCAGTCACAAAGGATCACATACTTTATGATTCCATTTATATGAAATGCACAGAACAGGCAAATCTATAAAGACAGAAAGTAATCAGTGGTTGCCTAGGGCAGGGAGGGGGAGGGGATGATGGCTTGGAGGGGTCACAGCTAAGGGGCTCAGGATTTGGGAGGGTAAGAAAAATATTCTAAAATTGTACTAATGATTGCTCAGCTCTGTAAATACACTAAGAACCACTGAATCATATGCTTTACATAGGTGGCGTGTATGGAATAAGTCCATGTAAAGAAAGCCATGGTAAAAAAGCAAAGACAGGTCATTTCTCAAGCAGAGAGAAGCAAGGTGCGGCATGTCCAGTGGATTTCGTTGACCCCTGTGGCCAGGGAAGGGTGAGGAGCGCATGCTACATCTGGACAGACCAGGAGTGATTCCTGCCCCTACCCTGGATCCTCACTGTCACCTCCAAGACTCCACCCCGGGGGGCCTGAGAAGGACCCCCTCTCCTTCCCCTGTGTGTTCATTATGGAAAGCACTGATAAGTGTTTACAGTGTTTCCCACCTAGAAGTATTTATATTTTCAGATTATAATCATAAATACTCAGACAATTTGAGCCATTGGAACAATTTCTTCCACTGGAGGTGTGGGTGTTCTGAGAAGCCCTCAGGGCTGTACAGTTAGAGCTAGAGGGAGGGAGGCTCTGGCATGCCACGCATTTCAGAAAACTTCTCACTTCATACGTTTGGGGGGTTAAAAGGTAAGTAAACAGCCATTCAGGAAGAAGATATTACCCCAGACTCAGCCCTGTAGTTTCTGGACTGCCCTTTTCCCATACATTATGGCACCATGAGGCTCACATTCCCCTTCAGCAAGTTCCAGAAAGCCATGTTCAGGCTTTCAGCACATACAACAGCTGCCTCCCTCCGCCTCTGGACATCTCCCCTAGGCCCTTCTGAAGGCCCTGCCAGATCTCCTGCCCCCTTCGATGCTCTACAGTGCTATCCGAGGCACAGCTAGCTGACCCGCAGCAACACATGGTCCATGCCAAACGTGTGCTCCAGCACACTGGTTACCAGGAAAGTCCTCTGAATCAGGCCCCAGAGGAGCCTTTCTCCAGTCTGTCATGATGACAATTTGTTTACATAAATAGGCGGGGAAAGAGGCCACAAGAAAAGCGCAGCTAAGTTTGTCCATCACACCAACCATAGTGTCTTGTCCACAAAAAAAAAAAAAAAAAAAAAAAAAGAGGCACAGCAGAGCCCCTACTCGCAACCAAAAGGCTGAAACTGTTCCACGGGGCTGGCTGCTCAAAACTGCACGAGACGTGACCTAGAAAAAATGCCTCTCAGGTTTCCTTGTACTTCACTAAGCCCCAGAAAGATGAACTTGGCCAAGGTAGCACCAAAAGCCCCAGAGAGTCCGTACCTGGAAGGCTGCAGTCACCATTTAAATTTTTTTACATGACTTCTCTCTCACCCACAGTCCAATTACTGTTAAACCCTTCCTCTGTGCCTGCCTTGCTAAAAGCTAGAACTAGTAACTCAGTGCCTTGCAAAGGTTTTTACAAGCAACAGGCAATTGATAAATGCTTCATGAAATTGATGAGTTAGCTAATGAGTGAATTAATTAATGATTGCAGAAGTAAAATAGCTTTAAAATCAAGAATATTACTATTTAGCCATCCCTCTTTTTATAATTTCTCTATGACCTTATTCAGAACCTCCTTAAAGCAAACATAGACCCAGCATCACAGAGCTTGGAAAGGACCATGGACACTACGCTTGTCTACAGCAAGGTCCCAGAAACTACCTAATGGGACAGGTAGGGGGCCCAGAGGAAAGGCATCTGAGATCTCCAGTCCCATTTTGGTTAGTATATTAGTATAAGGCTAGCTACTATCATAAATAAACCTCAATATTTCAGTGGCTTAGCAGCAAACAATTTTTTTTTACTCATCACAATTTCATGTGGGTGTTTCTGGCCTGCAGAGGGCTCTTCTCCAGTAATTCAGGCTCCTTCCATGTGTGGTTCCATGGAACCATCCAGGAGACAGGGGAAGAGAGAGCAGAGGGAGCCCACCTGCCTCTTAATCACGTTGGCTTGTACATGAGTCAGGGTCTTATCAGGAGAGCAAAGTCCCGGCCAGGTAATCAGAAAATCAGAGCCCAGGCCAAGTAATCCAATAGAGGCAACTTAATTTGGGCAATTGCAAGAGCTAAAGAATCCAACGGGGGACACAAGGCGATCCGGAGATTAGCATCAGCAGGAGGCCGCTCCCACTCCTAGGCCTGGAGGAACCAGCTCACCTGTCATCTATTCCTCTAAACCACAGAGAAGGGCAACCAAAACCTAGAAGAAGGGCCATTGCCTAAGAGTTGAGACCACAGAGATGCCACCTGAGGCAGAAAGGTCCAGGCTGAAATACTCTCTTCTCCCTCCCTTCTTCCTTTCCACCTGCCAGTGCCCCTCCTTGGCTTACCTCAGCCAGCGCCAGAGCAGGAAGCCTGAGAAACTGTTGTCCTACTCTTGATATTTTGACTTTTCTAGAATTTCCTATAAATAAAGTCAAATTGCATGTAGTATCACTTTTTTCACTCAGCATAATGTCTTTGAGGTACATCCAGGTTGTTGTTGAGTGTTGGTGGTTAGGTCCCTTCTGTTACTCAGCAATATTACATTGTCTAAATATACCACATGGCGTTTATCCATTGTTGATGGACGCTTGGGTTGTTTGCAATTTGGGACTATTATGAATAAAGCTGCTAGGAACATTCATGAACAGGTCTTTGTGTGGACATGTGTTTATGTTTTCGTTTCTCCTGGGAAAATACTTGGGAAGGGAATGCTGGGTCATATTTTAAGTGTATCTTAACTTCATACAAAACTCTCAAGCTGTTTTCCAAAGTGGCTGTACCATTCTGTTTCCACTAGCAGTGTGTGAGTATTCCACCTGCTTCCCATCCTTTTAAGTATCTGGTATGGTCAGTCCTTTTTAATTTTAGCCGTTCTAATGGGTATGCAATGGTACCTCATTGTGGTTTTAACTTGCTTTTTCCTAATAAATAATGGCATTTAGCATGTACTTACTTGCCGTGCATATCTACTCCTTGGCGAAGGGTTTGTTTAACTCTCTTGTCAATTTCTGGAAGGTTGTTTGTCTTCTTATTGATCGTAAGAGTGTTCCTATATATGGGTCTTCTATCAAATATATGTTTTGCAAATATTTCCTCCAAGCCTGTGGCTTGTCTTGATTTTCTTAACAGTACATTTCAAGAGTAGCTTTTAATATGTAAAGTCCAATTTATGAATTTTTTTCTCTTATGGTTCCTAGTTATTATAGCCTATCAAGGAAATCTTTGCCTAATCCAAGGTCACAAAGATTCTTTCCTACATTTTCTTCCAAAAATGTCACAGCTTTATGTCAATGATCCACTTTAATTTTTATCTACAGTGTATCTCTCACTTGCTCTTATTCACACTCTTTTCTTCTTTCCCCAAAACTGATTCTCGGAGGTGGAACGCTGTCTGGGATCTTGGGCTGGTGTTCATTCCTAAATGGCGGGAGCAGAGAAAATCTCTGACCTCCCGGCTGGGTCACATGCCTGCCCTGGTCCAGTCAACAGCATTTGGGCTCCAGGGCACCATATGACTGCCACCAGCACCCATGTGTTGGGAAAAGGGGGAGATCAGTAACCAAAGAATGGTGATTACAGACTGGAAAGATAACCTAACAAGTGTCCATATTTCTATAATCTGGCTCTCCCCATCTAACACTTACATTTTAAGCAATTAACCAGAGTATTACAAGGTTTCTTATTATTGAATGAACAGACCTTACCGATATTTTTCATATTGGTAAACTCAGTTTTCCATATTGCCCAACATAGTCATTCTTTTGTGCCTAACCTACTAAAACACCAGCCCTGTTCTGAAGCCTTGTGGGACTCTTCAAACCCAGGCAGTACCACCACAGAACTTCAGGCATATTTGTCTTCACCCACAAACTCTTAGCTCCTGGTCGGCAAGAACCTTATCTTTTTTGTCTCAAGGCTAGTTTAATCCCTTGCGCATAATATTTTTGTATTATTCTTGTAATACTCTTATATTATTCTTTGTATTATTATTTGGTAATTCTTGAATGTTGGGTTTGTCCCACAACTATTTGTCAAATACTGATCAGACAATGATAAAGAAACAATTCTGAAGACTCTTCAGTGGTGGAATTACCTGTAGAAGTTTTTATAAGAAAGATCCTCACTTGAAATTCATGGCTGATTCACACTCAGTGGAGAAAAAAATAAAGTGGAGACTCTAATATCAATCTCATTTTGACTTTTCACCCTTGCCAGGTGGAAATATAATTCAAATGCTTTCTTGCAGTCATGATATACAACGATGAGCTAAGGCCCATTTACTAAGGAGTAGTTAGCACCATTACTAAAGAGCCCTAAGATCGGGGGAGTCTACTACATTTAGTCTCATGTCATTCTTATTAACAATACAACTGCTACTTTACTAGTACAGATTCTCAAAGAATAGCAAATATTAGAAATAAAGTCTATAGCAACAAATTATGACAAACGAAACATTCTGAGAGTTTTACAGAGAAAAGTATGGCCTTCAAATAGAAGTTTCTAGATAGAACTTAGGGTGAAAATTGCCAAGAAGCAAAGTAGGAGCTAATTAGGTCAGAGTAACAGTAAGTTTAAATAAAAACTGCTGTTAAGGAAATTCATCGGAACTCTGCAGATAATAAATATGGGCCTAAAGGCTATTTGTCACATGTTATTTGATATAAAAATAGAATCTTCTATCATAAAATCTTTACACAAGTCTTAAGCAGTGGTGGAAAGTGCCTATCTTGCTTCCATTTCAAGTGCCAACAGAGGCTCTTTGAAGGAAACAGACGTGTGCAGGAGAAAGATTCCAGGGCATGTGAAAAGAACAGAGAACCAACCCTCCCTGGGTTCCCAACCCTCCCTGGATTCCCATGAGCCTCTGTGAGCTCCCATCATCCTAGATTCCCTGTCCCCAGCCTCACTTCCCACTGAGCCCACCCCAGTGTGTTGCATATTTGGGTAATCCTGCAGAAGTCCTCCTCATAGGCAACATTGTGAATGGGTGAACAGAAGTGGGTTCTGGATCCCTCCAGAAAAGGACAAATGACTGAATATAGAGAGAAATCTATCAACAGGCAACTCAAGAATCTGGATAGGAGGCAGAGGACAAATGGAGAAAGGTTTTTTTTAATTATTTGGTTTTAGCAAATCAAGGACAAGGGAGAGACACTCTGAACTAGGGGGACAGCTGGCACCAAGAGCCAAGTCTCGCTTCTTGGTGGGATATACCTGGGAGCAACCCCACCACTGCCAGGAGGTCCTGGACTTAATTTTGGACTTCATGCACCAGCCTAGGTTACAGTGTGAACTAGGGGCTTAATTCTTGATGTTTGCTTATGCACAGGTTAGGTATTTGTATTTGATTTGTTTCTTATAGTTTTTCTGACAGTTTAGGGTAGGGATAAATTCTCTGCTAATTTAGCTCAAATAACAAATTCCAAGAAACAGAAAATTTTATAGGCTTATTACTGCATTAACTTACCATCTTTCTTACGAACTGATTTTTTTAAAGATAGTCTCCTATTTAAACAATTGCTATTTTAGGTTTCTATGTTATTTACTAAAATTCTGGGGACATAAGGAGATTTAGGATCATTTTTGAATGTTTTTGTCCCCTTATTTACTGATAGTATTATTTACTGTTCAAACTTTATAATGTAGATAATTTATTGTCAATAGTGTTTCTCATCCTGAGTTTAGAAATTCTGAGAGATTTCCAGAAATCAGACCTACTGAATATCTAACAATTGTGTAATACTGGGATCCCTAATCTATCAGGATAGGAAGGCTGGCATTTCTGTGTCTAAATGAGAAAGAGCTAAAGTTTTCATTTTTCCAACTACCAAAGTTCTTCTATTTCATGCCAAAAGGTAAGTCCTGTAGCTTAAAAAATGAATTTGAAGGGAGAGCCATGTGACTGGCTGCAAGCTCTCTTGTTTACTTGTCCAAACTTTGTATCTGTCCCATAAAACCCAACTCCAAAGGTAATTAACTCAAAACTTAATTTGGTAGAAAGCAACTTGGCCAAAAGTAATTTGGCTAAGAGTAAATTAATCAGTGTGAAAGAATTCAGTTGATATAAAAATTTGATTGGAAAATGCTGACACCAGTTACTGATTTTTTTCAAATATTACTAATTTTGAAGCTGCCCTCCATGGGCCTCTTCTGGGAAATTATTGAAGTTTTTTTTTTACTTCAAAAAATTCAAGTTAATTTTTAGTCAGTCATCCTTCTCTGTTCTGTTTATGATAATGATGGTTTGGAATAACCTAATTGTCTAATGATGGGAGATAGTCCCACAACTGAGGTGCTGTTAAAATCCATGTTCTCCATCCTTAGCCAGCAAACTTTCACCTTATCCTCAACCCACCCCAACCCCACCTTCTACTCCAACTCTCAACAGATGGCTTTGCCTTTTTCTGTACAGAGCGATTAGAAAACACCAGCCACGAAGCTCTCTCTCTCTCTCTCTCTCTCTCTCTCTCTCTCTCTCTTTCTCCCTCTCTTCATCAGACACCCTCTCTATCCTATGCTTTCAACTCTTAACCCTTACTAAGCATGGAAAGAGTCACAGGTCTCTTCATGCTAAAAGACAATAAAGACGCTCAATTTGACGTTCCCCTAGCCCCCTTCACAAACTCCACATGGAGTCATCAGCTCTTTATACCTCAACCTGCTTTCTTACCAACCTCTCCTTAACCTGCCCCAATCTGGCTTTAACTAAAATTCACCAATGCCAACTGCCACCAGATTGTCCAGTTCAGCGGACATGTCTCTGTGCTTAGCTCACCTACTCCTCCAACACAGAGGGTGCCAACTGCTCTCTCCCTATCAAAGTTCTTCTCCCTTAGCTGCCATCACAACTCTCCTTTCTGATTTTTTTCTTCTTTCTGTGGCCAGCTTCGTTCCCCTCTGGGGACTCCTCTTCTTTCACACTCACCTTGTGAATTCACTGCTTTCCAAGCCCCTTTCTTCAGACACCTGCTCTTCTTTCTCCATGTGTTCTCCCTGGGAAACCCCAGCTCACCTTTATCCTGATGACCTCCGGTAGAACATGATGTGGAGTTGTGTCCCTGGAAACTCTAATTTTCTGTCTCAGCAATCCAGCTGCTCCTCGCCTCCCAGCACATCTTCTTGCCTTTGATAGGAGGATTATCCTACACTGAACTGCTTAAAATTTCTCCTTAACAAGCTCAGTATATTTCCAACTGCTTTCAAACTATTTATTTAAGGGGCTTGACCTTTTTCTTTTGAACATTTTAATAACATATGAACAAATCAGAATTTTCCTTAAAAAAAAAAGCATTCACCCAGTGAGGTCCAGCACCAACTCCTACTCATCAGGGACTTCAGAGGTGAATTTAGGTGAAATTGGTGTATGTTATAATTCTTTCAACAGGGAATTTATGCAATAGTGAAATATTTTTTCACTACTGTATAATAGTGAATAATAGTGAAAGAGAGGCTTCACCACATATAACAGTCACCTGTCTAAGGAAAAAAAGCACTTCACTTCCAGATATACCAGCATAAGCAATATTGCCATTTCGGTGCACACATTTTTTGGCTTTAGGCATCATCTAAATATTTCCTCTGATGTGCCATGGGTCGCCTTTCCCTTGTGATTACAGAACGGTGATTCAGTTTGGATCTGTCCTTACACACACACACACACACACACACACACACACACACACACACACACAAGATGCTTGTATTGCTCACAGAAATTGAGATGTTTATTCAATTTGTTTGATGTTTACTCAAAACCAGAGGTTTGCTATCATCATGACCTTGCGCACAGACAACTTTTCAATGGTTTAGGTTGTTCTTGCAAGTGTGAACTTGTGTAAATGTAAGCTGGACGAATTCTCCCTACATGGCTGCCAGTTTTAACAGGCTTTTCTTCTCAGACCTCACCTTCATCAGCCTCTGCAGAGCACGTGACACAGCAGACAAGCACCTCCTTCTTGGAGGCGCTTGAGCCGCACCACCCAGGGAGCCCTGTTCCTGCGCAGGGCAGAAGCCAAGAGCCTGTGGACAGCCCCAGGTCTGCAGGGTCTTGAATCTGCATATTGCCATGTGAGACGAAGAGACACATATCTTTTTGTCCACGCTGCATCCTTGGGCCTGTGCCAGAGAGCAGGTCATTCCCCTGGGAAGAGGGGCTCACCAAGGAGAAAGAAGGCACTATGCCCTCCTTGGGAGTGAAAGCAGAGGGCAGGGATCAAGAGGAATCCCAGTTAAGTCACTACCTCAGCAAGAGAGTCAGGAACACAGACCAGGAGTCAAAACAATATGAATTTTTTAAGATTCCTTAAATCTTATGGGTTTGTGTATTTTACTGGTCCCATTTATTAGGCAGTAGTGACTAAGAGTAAAGTTTATTTCAAAAATAAACAGACAAGCAAATAGTCGCCTGCCTTCAGGAATCTAGAGGAATTAGAAATTGCTGGGAACATCACATCCCTCAGGGGAAACAGAACCTCAAGGGGGTCAGAATTGGCAATGCCACCACCTAAGAGGTGAAGAAGCAGGTCGAGGGGCTAAGACCTGTGGCAACAGAGGAGAGAGTGCCAGGCTTGTCTGGCCTGGCACAGGTACATGGGGCTTCTCAGTATCCTCTGCCAGTTCCTTTTCCTTTAGCTTCCCCTTAAATGTTGTCGATTCCTAATCTGTATCACCAGTCATGCCTTTTCTCCTAACTCCAGACCCACATTCCTGATGATCCGCTGCCACCCCCATATGCAAAATGAACTCATCACCCTCCCCATCTCCATCCCACGTCCGTCCCTCCTCTGGTACTCTGGGGTGCTCCTGTGGGTGAGAGCTGATCATCAGGAATGTAGGTCGGGAGGTAGGAGAGAAGGCACAGCTGGGAATAGATAGCTTCTATGGTTGTTTTCTGAGATTAAGAATCCTGATCCAATACAGTTAATTAAGTCTTATTCAGTGATAGATATTTGTTTTTGTTTTTTATGTAAGAAGTCATCACTTTATACTTCCTGTTGAACAAAAATATGTATTGAAAGAAATCTTTACACTAGGAGGTTTTGTTTATAGCTCTTATATTTCTATCTATGTGTACTCATTTAGGTAGCAGTAATTATGCCTTGCTATTAATCATAAAAGCAAGAGTTTTATAAGCCTTGGGTATATAGCCCTATTAACACTTAATGTATTTTAATAATAATAGCTACATTTTTAGTGCCTTGTGTCAGTTACTGACATATTCTCAGCATCTGGCATCTGATTAATCCTCAAAACAACAGAAACTGAAGTTCAAATTACACACATTGTAAATGATAGATTCAATGTTTTAACCCAAGTCTTTCTGACCCCAGGCCCATACTTTCTCCCCTATGTTATGTTGCTCCCTGACCAAAGGCCTTGCTAAAAACTGAGTCACACATTCTGGTCAGGGTTCTGGCCTCCAGTTCACACTGCTATCAGCCAAGCTCCCAGGGCAAGTGCTGGGTGCAGGGGGCACACATGCTAAGTTCAGGCTCCCTCCTCAGAGACAGACTTGTGGTCTGCCTAGCTAAAGTAACTCAGCAAAATAGTTCCCTTAACTCATAGGTGCTGTATTAGCAAGAATTAGGTTCTGCTATGAGTAGCAGAATAATCCAAAACTATAGCTTAAACAAATTAGTTTCTCTCACTTCCATAAAATGTAGAGGTTGGTTAGTCCAGAGCTAGAAAAGGGCTCCACACTCTCACAGACCCAGGCTTCTCCTATATTGCTGTTCTGCTACAGGTGCCTTCCACCCCAAGGTTGCTTCATGGCCCACAATGGCTGCTGGAGTTAAGCCATCACCTCTACACTCCTGCCAACAAGAAGAAAAATATACAGCTCTTTTTAAGGACATCTATAAACTACACTCACCACTTCCACTAACATCCATTAGCCAGAACTTAGTGAATATGAGTTCCATAGGTGGAAGGAAAGCTGAGAAAAAATAGTCTTTATTCTGGGCATTCATATGCCAAGCCAAAAATCTGGGTTTCTATTACAGTTGACCCCTCAGCAACATAAGTTTGAACTACATGGATTCACCTAATGCATGGATGTTTTTCAATAAATATATTGGAAAAATTTTTGGAGATTCGCAACAACTTGAAAAAACATTTTCTTTTCTCTAGCTTACTTTATTGTAAGAGTACAGTACGTGAAACATAAAACATACAAAATATGTGTTAATCAACTTGATATTATCAGTAAGACTCCCAGGCAACAGTATGGTATTAGGAGTCAAAAGTTATATGATGAGAGTTCCGGGAAGATGGCGGTGTGAGCACCACAGCAGACATCTCCTCCCAAAACCATATATATCTATGAAAATACAGCAAATACAACTATTCCTAAAAGAGAGACCAGAATATACAGGACAGCGCACAGCCTGTATCTGCACCTGAGAGGACTAGGCACCCCGTGAGGCGGGTAAGATACGGAGCCGCGTCCGGGCGGGACCTGAGCACTCCCCCACCCCAGCGCACAGGCAGGAGGAGAGGATTCAGAGCCAGGTGGGAGTGGAAGTACAGGCTCGTGAAATAACCAGGCTGGTGATCCGCGCTGGGAGCACTGACACACATTGCGCAGTGTATTGGATATTGGAGAGGCAGAATGTGCAGGTTGTGAGCTGGGAACATGCCTGGGTCCTTGCAGAGGCTCCCTGGGACAAAAGAAAAGTGCACACTTTTTTCAGCGGTCTCAAAGAGGAAGGGGCCCAACAGAGGAAAACAATCGTCCCAGCACACTCAGCCCACCAGACTGGGAGTCCTGAGGAATTTCGGACCCCTTGGCTGAAGACTGGGAAAAAGTAGCCACACTGAGACTTCACACAGAAAACAACAGCCTCGCATTTGTTCCTACATTGGCCAGACCTACGAACGGCCCTGCGGAGCTGCGTGGCCGTGGCTGTGAAATAGTGGAGTAACAGCGCCACTTACAGCATCCTTACAGAATCTACTCCCGGTGGGCGTTGTTGGTTTTTTTTTTCCTTTCTTTTCTTTCTTTCTTTTTTTTTCTTTTCTTTCTCTTCTGTCTTTTTTGTTTTATGTTTTTGTTTTTATTTGTTTTTTTTTAAGTCTTAAAGAGCCCGGCTGACATACGTGGTACCTACCAGCGACCACTTCTATCGCCATGATAAGACAGAGGAATATGGTACAAACAAAGATCACCCAGACCCAGACAACAGGTGAGAGGGAGCCTGAAGGGATGGAAATGCACAATCTTCCTGAAAAAGAATTCAGAATAAAAGTCATAACCACGCTGATGGATCTACAGAAAAATATGCAAGAGCTGAGGGAGGAAGTGAGGGAAGTGAGGAAAGATAATGCAGAAATGAGACAAGCAATCGACAGGCTTAGCAGCAGACTGGATGAGATGCAAGAGGCTGTTAATGGAATAGAAATCAGAGAACAGGAATACAGAGCAGCTGCAGCAGAGAGAGATAAAAGGATCTCTAGAAATGAAAGATTATTAAGAGAATTGTGTGACCAATCCAAACGGAAAATATTCGCATTATACGAGTACCAGAGGAAGAAGACAGAGAAAAAGAGATAGAAAGTGTCTTTGAAGAAATAATTGCTGAAAACTTTCCCATGCTGGGGAAGGAAGGTCTCACACTCTATGGAAGCCCACAGATCTCCCAACACAATGGACCCAAGGAAGACAACACCAAGACACATAATAATTAAAATGGCAAAGATCAAAGATAAAGACAGAGTATTAAAGGCAGCTAGAGAGAGAAAAAAGATCACCTACAAAGGAAAACCCATCAGAATATCATCAGACTTCTCAACATAAACTTTACAGGCCAGAAGAGATGGCATGATATATTTAACGTAATGAAACAGAAGGGCCTCGAACCAAGAATATTGTATCTAGCACGATTATCATTTAAATATGACGGAGGGATTAAACAATTTACAGACAAACGAAAGTTGAGAGAGTTTGCCTCTCATAAACCACCACTACAGGATATCTTAAATGGACTGCTCTAGAGGCAAGCACCCCTAAGGCTAAAAAGATGTCAACAGAGAAAATAAAACCATAACAAAGAAAGCAGACCATCCAAATACTAACTAAAGGCAAAGAATAAGACACCTAGTATATAAAAAATGGAGGAGGAAGAATAAGAAGGGAGAGAAATAAAGAAACATCAGACTGTGTTTACAATAACTTAACAAGAAAGTTAAGTTAGATTGTGAGATAGCAAAGAAGCAACCCTTGAACCTTTGGTAACCACGAATCTAAAGCCAGCAATGGCAATAAGTACATATCTATCAATAATCACCCTAAATGTAAATGGACTGAATGCACCAATCAAAAGACAGAGAGTAACAAATGGATAAAAAAGCAAGACCCATCTATATGCTGCCTACAAGAAACTCACCTCAAACCCAAAGATATACACAGACTAAAAGTGAAGGGATGGAAAAAGATATTTCATGCAAACAACAAGGAGAAAAAAGCAGGTGTTGCAGTACTTGTATCAGACAAAATAGACTTCAAAACGAAGAAAATAACAAGAGATAAAGAAGGACATTACATAATGATAAAAGGGTCAATCCAACAAGAAGATATAACCATTATAAATATATATGCACCCACCACAGGAGTGCCGGCATATGTGAAACAAATACTAACAGAATTAAAGGAGGAAATAGACAGCAATGCATTCATTTTAGGTGACTTTAACACACTACTCACTCCAAAGGACAGATCAACCACACAGAAAATAAGTAGACACAGAGGCACTGAACAACACACTAGAACAGATCGAACTAACAGACATCTACAGAACTCTACACCCAAAAGCAACAGGATACACATTCTTCTCAAGTGCACATGGAACATATTCCAGAATAGACCACATACTAGGCTACAAAACGAACCTCAGTAAAGTCAAAAATATTGAAATTCTACCAACCAACTTCTCAGATCACAAAGGTATAAAACTAGAATTAAATTTCAGAAAGAAAACAAAAAGGCTCACAAATACATGGACACTTAACAACATTCTCCTAATTAATCAATGGGTTAGCGACCAAATCAAAACAGAAATCAAAGAATATATGGAGACTAATGACAACAACAACACAAAGCCACAACTTCTGTGGGACGCAGCAAAGGCAGTTCTAAGAGGAAAGTATATTGCAATCCAGGCCTATTTAAAGAAGGAAGAACATTCCCAAACGAATAGTCTAAAGACACAATTACTGAAATTGGAAAAAGAAGAACAAATGAGACCCAAAATCACCAGAAGGAGGGACATAATAAAGATCAGAGAAGGAATAAATAAAATTGAGAAGAATAAAATAATAGAAAAAAATCAATGAAACCAAGAGCTGGTTCTTTGAAAAAATAAACAAAATAGATAAACTCCTAGCCAGACTTACTAAGAGAAAAAGAGATCTACACACATAAACAGAATCAGAAACAAGAAAGGAAAAATAACGACAGACCCCACAGAAATACAAAGAATTTTAAGAGAATACTATGAGAATCTATATGCTAATAAGCTGGAAAACCTAGACGAAATGGACAACTTCTTAGAAAAATACAACCTTCCAAGACTGACCAAGCAAGAAACAGAAAAACTAAACAGACCAAACACCAGCAACGAAATTGAATCAATAATCAAAAAATTACCCAGGAACAAAAGCCCCAGGCCAGGTGGATTCACCTTTGAATTCTACCAGACATACAGAGAAGAAGTAGAACCCATTCTTCTTAAAGTTTTCCAAAAAGTGGAAGAGGAGAGAATACTTCCAAACTCATTCTATGAAGCCAGCATCACTCTAATACCAAAACCGGGCAAAGACCTCACCAAAAAAGAAAATTACAGACCAATATCCCTGATGAACATAGATGCAAAAATACTCAACAAAATATTAGCAAACCGAATTCAAAAATACATCAAGTGGATCATACACCATGATCAAGTGGGATTCATCCCAGGGATGCAAGGATGGTACAACATTCGAAAATCCATCAACATCATCCACCACATCAACAAAAAGAAGAACAAAAACCACATGATCATCTCCATAGATGCTGAAAAAGCATTTGACAAAATACAGCATCCACTCATGATTAAAACTCTCAACAAAATGGGTATAGATGGCAAGTACCTCAACATCATAAAGGCTATATATGACAAACCCACAGCTAACATCATACTTAACGGCGAGACGCTGAAAGCTTTTCATCTAAGATCGGGAACAAGACAGGGATGCCCACTCTCTCCACTGTTATTCAACATAGTACTGGAGGTCCTAGCCACAGCAATCAGACAAAACAAAGACATACAAGGCATCCAGATTGGTAAAGAAGAAGTCAAATTGTCACTATTTGCAGATGACATGATATTGTACATAAAAAAACCCTAAAGACTCCACTCCAAAACTACTAGAACTAATATCTGAATTTAGCAATGTTGCAGGATACAAAATTAACACACAGAAATCTGTTGCTTTCCTATACATTAACGATGAACTAACAGAAAGAGAAATCAGAAAAACAATTCCATTCACAATTGCATCAAAAAGAATAAAATACCTAGGAATAAACCTAACGAAGGAAGTGAAAGACCTGTACTCTGAAAACTACAAGACACTCCTAAGAGAAATTAAAGAGGACACTAACAAATGGAAATGCATCCCATGCTCTTGGCTAGGAAGAATAAATATTGTCAAAATGGCTATATTACCTAAAGCAATCTACAGATTCAATGCAATCCCTATCAAACTACCAACAGCTTTCTTCAATGAACTGGAACAAATAATTCTAAAATTCATATGGAACCACAAAAGACCCCAAATAGCCAAAGCAATCCTGAGAAGGAGGAATAAAAGAGGGGGAATTACACTCCCTGACTTCAAGCTCTACTACAAAGCCACAGTAATCAAGACAATTTGGTATTGGCACAAAAACAGACCGACAGACCAGTGGAAGAGAATAGAAAATCCAAACATTAACCCAAACACATACAGTCAATTAATATTTGATAAAGGAGCCTTGGATATACAATGGGGAGATGACAGCCTCTTCAGCATCTGGTGTTGGAAAAACTGGACAGCTACATGTAAGAGAATGAAACTGGACTACTGTCTCACCCCATACACAAAAGTCAACTCAAAATGGATCAAAGACCTGAATGTAAGTTATGAAACCATAAAACTCTTAGAAAAAAACATAGGCAAAAATTTCTTGGACATAAATGTGAGCGACTTCATGAACATATCTCCCCGGGCAAGGGAAACAAAAGCAAAAATGAACAAGTGGGACTATATCAAGCTGCAAAGCTTCTGTACAGCAAAGGACACCATCAGCAGAACAAAAAGACATCCTACAGTATGGGAGAATATATTCATAAATAATGTATCTGATAAGGGGTTGACATCCAAAATATATAAAGAACTTACGCACCTCAACAAACATAAAGTAAATAATCCAATTAAGAAATGGGCAGAGGTCATGAATAGACACTTCTCCAAAGAAGAAACTCAGATGGCCAACAGGCACATGAAAAGATGCTCCACCCCTCTAATCATCAGAGAAATGCAGATTAAAACCACAATGAGATATCACCTCACACCAGTGAGGATGGCCAACATCCAAAACACAAACAACAACAAATGTTGACTAGGGCGTGGAGAAAAGGGAACCCTCCTACACTGCTGGTGGGAATGCAAATTAGTTCAACCATTGTGGAAAGCAGTATGGAGGTTCCTCAAAAAACTCAAAATAGAAATACCATTTGACCCAGGAATTCCACTCCTAGGAATTTACCCTAAGAATGCAGCAGCCCAGTTTGAAAAAGACAGATGCACCCCTATGTTTATCGCAGCACTATTTACAATAGCCAAGAAATGGAAGCAACCTAAGTGTCCATCAGTAGATGAATGGATAAAGAAGATGTGGTACATATACACAATGGAATATTATTCAGCCATAAGAAGAAAACAAATCCTACCATTTGCAACAACGTGGATGGAGCTAGAGGGTATTATGCTCAGTGAAATAAGCCAAGCTGAAAAAGACAAGTATCAAATGATTTCACTCATATGTGGAGTATAAGAACAAAGAAAAAATAATGAAGGAACAAAACAGCAGCAGACTCACAGAACCCAAGAACGGACTAATAGTTACCAATTGGAAAGGGACTGGGGAAGATAGGTGGGAAGGGAGGGATAAGAGGGAAAAAGGGGCATTATGATTAGCAGATATAATGTTGGGGGTCACGGGGAGGGCTGTACAACTCAGAGAAGACAAGTAGTGACTCTATAGCATCTCACTACGCTGATGGACAGTGACTGTAATGGGGTTGGTGGGGGGGACCTGATGACGGCGGTAGTTTAATCACCATAATATTGCACATGTAATTGTAGATTAATGATACCAAAACAAACTGTAAAAAAAAAGTTATATGAGAGTTTTTTACTACAGGGGGATGGGTGTCAGTGCCCCCTAACGCCCACGCTGTTCCAGGGTCCCCCGTAGTGTGAAAGCAGAAGAGGTCAGATGTTAAGGGACAACTGCGAGCTCTGCAACCAGAGCCTTAGATATAAAGGTCTGTTTGGGTTCCTTAAATAATTTTTCTATTCGTTGTGTGGAGAAAACAAGACATGCAGGTTTGTCTTCTGAACAAGATCAAGGCTTGAAGAAAGCAGGATGAGGAAGATCTCTACTTAAATATTAGATCAAAAGATAGAAATCCAGCAGCTCACCTGTCATCAGCTCAGCTTTCCCAGGCACGTACTCATTAGGTTTCAGCTGTTCAGGAAGCCCTCTTTTCAGATGATTCCTGCCTCTCTGCAGCACTTGCAGTAAAGATCTCTGCTAAAGAATCTACTCAACAGGACAAGCATGGGACAAGCAGGGTGGTCAACTCCGTGACAGAAGCAAATGCAGGGCAGAGCTGACAAACAGCTCAGAGTGCCTCAGAGCCATCATTTCATCTCCATGAAATGATTTCCCCTGGACTTTCTCCTCCCTTTCTCTCCATTCTTTGTATGACAGAGTTGTGCTCACCCTTCATCAGCCAGCCCATTCATCATTTGTTCAATAAACATGAAGCATTTCCTAGGGACTTCATTAAGGAAGTTCACCTACTGGATGGGACAAACCCCTGAACAAGTATATATTAAATCATGTGATAAGTGCTGTACTGAGGAATAAAAATATCCTGTGGGAACCTAGAGGATTTCTAGATGTCATGTAAGAGGCGGCATTTGAGGTGGTTCTTGATCCATCTTTGAAGCCCCACCACCACCACATTCCTCGCACAGTGCCAGAAACACAGTAATATTTCCTGAATGAAAAATTTAATTATCCTTGGGCACTTGGTTCTCTAATACTCATGACAAGAATTAAGACTGTTCTGTTACTCTACATACACATTCAACACACAATGGAGCAACCCTTTCCAGGGACATCCAGGCAGGCAAACAGTAAGTCATCCCCAACACACACACACACACACACACCAAGTGTTTCTTTATACATTTTATTTAAAGATTCTGTAAGATCACTTATTATTGTGTTTGATTGTCCTTATAGTAAGAATATCCATCTGAAATGGACTTCTCTCATACTGTAACTCTAATTCATTCCTGATTTTAAAACACACTAAAATACAAGAAACATATTTTAAGGAGTATTACAAAAATTTGTTTGTGGGTGGTTGTAGGTACCTAATGTTATTTTTCCTTCCATTTTTTAGTTAAAAATTACAATCTGGTGAAAAAATAACTTGGTTGGTGATGAATAAAAATTCCTAGAAAGGATATTTGCCCATTTTTCAGAATATTTTGGGAGGAAGGGCAGGGTGTTTCACTTTAATTCATTTAGTTTCCTCTAGTTTTCTTATAATAAGTTAGAAAAAGTAGGAAAATCAGTTCCCTAACAGAAGGGAACTGATTAAAGAAATTGAATTACAAAATAGTACATACAATATACACAAAATTTACAATACAAACTGATGATTGAATTTGAATTTTCTAATATTTTTCAAAACGTTTTATTTTATGAAAATAAAAGTTACTCACCTAAAAATAAATTATCGAGTTTTTGAAAACTTTAAAACCTTTGAACCTTTTCTTATGTTGTACTATTTTAGGGTTTTTGTTTTCTTTAATACAATAACAATGCAGTCTCATTTCTATAATGTACAAGGGGATAAAAAATATGTAAGGATTACAATTACATATATCATAAATAACCACTGTTAACAAATCGGTACATATCATTTTTTCAAGTATATATGTGCAAAAATGAAATTATTTCAAATATACTGTTCTATAACCTTCTGAAAATTACTTAGCCACTCCCTCCCTCCAAAAGAGACACTAACATGGTGACATAATTAAATGCAATTGTTTATCCTCAGAAAAAGCTCTAAGGTTAGAGGAAGGTGGTGAACTCCAGGACTCTTGTGATAGATCAAGCAGTCATCCTGCAATCTGAGTTCTAAGTATGGGTCTGCATGGAACACGCTAGAAACAAAGCCTCAGTCTCTCCTGAGCCTCCATTTCCTTGCCCACAACAGGATAGTGATGCTTGTGTCTTACAAATGCTCTAACAAATGAGGTCAACTCCTTAATGAGCACTGAGTTTTGGAAAAATAGCATTATGGTATTTTATTACGTTAATGTCTATTATGTCGTTATTGGTATTATTGTTAATATTATTATTATTTTCATCTTACCTGGCTTTGGATTTCAAGTCCATTTTTAGAATATTTCTGCTGATTAGCCCCATGACGCTCCTGGATTCATTGCTGGACTCATTGCCCCATCGCTCCTGGGCTCTATTCTAAATTACTTGAATAAACATTCTTAATTCTTTTCCATGGATTTTGTTGTTGTTGTAAATTCCCATGTGGACAGTATGGTGCTTGGGTGCAGGGTTTGGATTTTACACTGTCTGGTGTTTCCCGCACCACCTCTCTGCTGTCTCCATGCCCACATCACAGATACGTGCAGTGCACAAGTCTATGGTGGCTTCTCTGTGTGCGGGAGACACTGTTGCTCACCCACGCTTCCCTTTGTGGGAAAGAAATGGGAGGTGCAGTGCCTGGGACCCTGGTGGGAAGTTGTCCAGATGGGAACTGCCAGTGCTGGGAAGTGAGCTGTGCTGCCAGGAAAGACTGCCTCCCCAGTAAGTGCTTGCTGAAGGCTGTCTGCGGCTGTTTCCTCAGTAACCCCTGATGCGCTGCAAGGTCTGAGACAAGACCAAAAAGCTAACACTCCTGCTGCCTCTCCACAAGCCTCCACCCCAGCCTGTACAGCGGTGAGTCCTCAGACCCCAAGAACATGGGAAACTATGGAAAGCCTGGCTCAGTCCCTTGTTCATTTAAGTCTCATTCTCTTTACCAAATACCAAAAAGTCTGCTGTTGGACACAACCAGGATCATCTAAAATACAGGCACTTGTCTCCTAAGAACACATAGGATTTTTCTAAACTAAGAATTGTTTCCTCCTCTAACTCTGTGCTCCTTTTTCTTCCAATTCTGATATTAACTCTTCTTCAAAATCCTCATTTTCTCATTCTCCCTAAATTCCCTTTTCACAAAAAGAACAGAGGTCACCTTTAACAGGAAAAAAGTCCATGAACCATGCCCAGCCTCGCTCGGGAATCACTGAGGTGCTGGGGTCTTTCAGAGACGCTTTGTGATTTCCGTCCCACAGGACAGACAGGCCCGACCCCCTGGCTCCCAACTGTTCAGCCCCAGCCAGGGATCCAAGCTTTGAAAATAACAGGCGAGAAAGCAGGTGTCTTCCCGAGAGCCCAGTGCTTCCCAGATGGGAGAAGCGATTAAGGAGAACAGGAAGTGTGACGGCTCCTCGTCAAATCCAGGGGCAGATTGAGAATTGTGCTGTTCTGATGAAAGTGCCAAGGTCATTCATTATTAAGTGGTTTGGAAACTATTGTTCATAAAAGGTGCTTATACAAACTCTCTTAATGGCCCTGTTTAAATTTATCTTAAAACAAAGGGTTGTCAATGAAGAGTTGGACTGTTTCCCTACCGCAGTTCTAACTGCACACAAACACCACGTAGATCTCCCAGCTCTTGCAATGGGTGCCCCCGGAGGGGTGGCCGTCTCCGCCCCGTGCGGCCCTTGGTGTTCCCAACCGCCCAGAGACCCCATTTCAAAACACGCGAAGGCTAAAAAGTATCCCCACCTTGGAAATTAGCCCCTAATTCTCCGCTATGGAACGTTAGCAACAAGGATAAAAATGAAACTACTAAATTTATCTTACTGTAGGGTTCTGTGAGAGTCCAGCCCATTTTAAAAAGACATTTTCCAGTCACCTTCCACGGTCACTTTCCAGGGTGGATCCTTCAGCGCCCTGACCTCCTCCTGCCAGCGGGGAAGCGGCCTGGATTCCCTGGAACACAACAGGGCCCGGAGCAGGAAGCCACACAAGGTCTTGCCTGTGGAAATCCCGTCCTGGTCTGGATTACTCACGCACCCTCTCAAAGAGATTGCCTGTTCCAGATCTGGTCCCAGGGCTTGGGTCTCACGGCGAGTCACACACCCAACACCAGGGCCATGAGGAAGGCTCCCAAGCGCAGGAAGCAGAGAGGCTAGCATTTGTGCTTTACAAGCAACAAAGAGCAGTGAGGGCCCAAAGATGACAGAGTGGTTCTAATGCCAAAATTCATGATTACATGTGTCACCTGACATTCACAGTCTGCATGTACTGGGAAGATTAAAGTGCGTTCCTACATACAGGCTGGAGCTGTACTGGCTCTGAGGTTCCCAAACTGCTTTTGAAACATAAATTCCTAGATCCTCAGAATAACTCACTCAGAATTTCCGTGAGTGGGGTCTGGAAACGGCATTTTTCAAAGCTCCCTGGAGGAGCCTAATTGCAGAGCCAGGTATGGGATGGCAACACAGGATGGCCTTCTGTGCACTCGGCCCCAACCCTAGAGACCTGTAGGAGTTACCGCGTTTCCCTGGAATGCATGGCCTGCCTCGCATGCTTCCACACATACACACTCAAAATGCACTTCACTGGGAATGAACAAGAGAAAGAAAATGATAAAACAGGAACACATATTAATTCTTAATAAAAACAGGGCAGCCCTGTCCTCCACGTCTACCCAAGATGACTCTCTTCCCCAGCTCACAGGGCACAACTTGAAGGAGAAAAAAAAATGGCAGGTGGTTGCAAGGCTGATGCTTGAAGCTTGTAGACCTGTCGCACAGCTGTGCACCTCCTTTGCACGAGCCACTGTGTGTATGCACATCCCGCATAACTTTTGAGCTGTTGACTCAAGTAAGCCTGCAAGAAACAGCATTAGCATCTCACCTCCTGCAAACCAGGAAGTGGAGGATGCTTCTGCTCCTGCTTCTCACACATGCTGTGCTCAGCGCAAGGGGCAGACCTCCTTGGGAGAACCAGCTCTCCTGGTGGGTCTGCCTCCGACTTCAACCCAAACCCACATTGTTCTCCTGCCACAGCACCCTGACTTCAACCCCAGTTCAGCATCATTCGGGATATAAAACGCAGCTGCAATTTATGCTCTAGAGAGAGCCATACAGTTTATGAGCAAAGGAAGAACAGAAATTAATATCACTTGCAAACTGAACTGGATCTCTTCTACACTCGAGCTAAAGTTCACCTCCAAAAAGAGCCTCCAAAAAAAGCCAAATGTTCTAAACATCGAAAGGTACTAGAAGTTACAGAATTCCATCCCCCTGTACTCCAGGAGTGCACCTGGGCCTAATACACACTTAAGATAAATGTGCAAATGACGGAAGACTGAAAATTATTTTTATGCTCCACCCTCTAAAGAAGAAACAGAGGGTATGACAGTGAAAACATTTACATTATCCAACCTGAACAGTACAAATCAGTATCTATCCACAAAGCTGATTTTAACATTTAACCAAAGAAAAATGGTAGTAACTGCGATTGCCCAACCTTGGATGGTTCTATTGTTTTGTTCTGTGATAATAAATTATTTTATAGGCACCTGGCTTATGATGCATCACAAATTATATCTTCATTTATCTCTATGCTCCAAACAGTACCTATCCATCGCCATCACTTAAAAACACATTGCCCTTCTTTCTAGCCTTGTTAATTTCCAGATGCTAATTAAATTTAAACTCATAAAAGTATCTGTTTAGCATGCATGACAAGATCATCCTTCAATATCCATTACCCACTGTACATGCCAGCATGTTTACCCACTGTTTGCTGTTTGCTTTCTCATCTATATGCCTCAGTTTCAAGGGACAGACTGGGGATTTAACCTGGAATTCAGTCTCTCTCCCATTTTGATTCTATCCAAGTTGCCCCTCTGCTCGATGCCTTTGTAACAACTTTCTTTCAAATTACCGCTGAGAAGAATGACTTCCAGATAATAGCACTTAAATATGGAACAGCAAGATGATAAAAGAATTCTGGGGGAAAGCTATATTTCAACCCCTTTTCACCAGGCCATTACATGAGAAAAGAAGACTTTCAATCACAAGAGATCCACAGTCACTTATTTATTGCCATAAGAGGGCTGACAGACGGCCTGAAAGCCACACAGATAATGAATGGCATTGCTCACAACGAGCACCTAATATAAAACATGCTACCATCCCAGAGGGATATCCCAAAGGCCCAAGGATTCCAAGCCCAGCAGGAAATGATATTCACATTCTTCTTTCTCACTAACCTAAGTCCTCATGGCAGGCAAACAGCAGAAAAGAGAGAAGAGCCCTGCCTCAAGGTGGCTGTGGTCTGCTCCGCCCTCTGCCTCTGCACAGAAGTGCCTCTGCTCTGCCCTGCCTCTCTCAGCTGCAGAGATGTTCCTCTCTTGGGAATTTGCACTGGGCCTTCAGATTTGTCTGCCCCATGCGAGGACATCCATGCTTCCGTACCCACTTCAGCAGAGAAAGGGAGTACCACCACAGGCCCAAGCAGCTACTCTCTGCATCAGGGTGTAAGCAAAGATAAATATAGGCTGTGGCACCACCACACATCCTTGCAGCCTACAGAGAGGCAAAATGAACACTGAGTTACAGTCCTACAGTGACAGAGGCATCCTTACCCCCTCCAGCCTTTATTACAAAGCTTGACAAACTTTTCTATAAAAAGCCAGACAGTAAAATTTTAGGCTTTGCAAAGCACATAAAAATCTCTGCAGCATATTCTTTTTCTTCCTCTTCCCTTTTTTTTTACAACTTTTAAAAATGTAAAATCCATTCTTAGCTGGTGGGCCATATGAAAACGGGCCATAGGCCAGATTTCAGCTTATGAGCCATAGGTTGACAACCCATGTCTTATTGTAAAATACAATGTAAAAATTGCTTGAGTTCTTCAATTCATGTGATATGCAGGCCCCCTTTGAAGAAGCAAACATCCTCATTGTCCTCTAAGTATACATCCACAGACTGCCTCCCTCCCTGGGTACCACAAATCCCAAAGTGAGGACTGTGTTTAAATTAAATCTGTGACTCTATGGAATCCCGTATCACCAACACAGATGGATAAACAACATAAACTAGCAGTGCTGTTATAAAGTGGTAGTCAGACACACCAAAATAGCCTTATATTAATGTTTTCAAATTGCCTTTGAAATGAAAATCAACCTTTAAAAGTTATTATATAAAATATAGCTGTGATCCTTTCCCACTGATGTGGGCTTCACCTTGTCACCCCTTTATGAACTTGACCTCAATTGTTCCTCATTCTCTTTTCACCCCCCACTTTCTCCATTTCCTCATGATGGAGCGCCCCATAGGGTGGCTGCGAGAATCCAGCAAGTTGAAGCTGTTTTCCTCGTGCAGAGTCAGCAGAGGGGCACAGCACCTCACTGCACCCCAAGGCTCTCAAACTCCCTGGCCAGTAGATAAATAAGAGTGATGACATGGCCCAGGGTAGGAAAAATGACAGCCCAGGTGCTTAAGGATCAGCAACAAAGCAAGTGTGGGCCTGAGAGCCTAGTTCGAACCATGTCTTGCCCTTCACTTGAAATCTCCCTGCTGGGCCTCATTTTCCTCATTTGTAAAATGGGGTTGGTGGTATGATTTTTTGTTTAGCGCTTGAGACATCGTAGGTCCTCAGTAAACAGTATCTGTTATAGTCCGTGTTTATTGCCTACCATTGGGCAGCCCGCAGTTTATCCTCTCCCTCAGCCTGGCTTCAAGGGTTTGGAGGTGACCTCCCTCTGGAAAGTGAGCCGGAGGAGGTGTGGCCAAGCAGCTGAAGCAAGGCATGCATTAAAGAAGTCACTGGGAAAATGGAGGGAAAAAAGTGTGTGTGTGTGTGTGTGTGTGTGTGTGTGTGTGTGTGTGTGTGTGTGTGTGTGTGTAGCTGTGCTCTCCCAGAGGTCTGCAGTCAGTACCACATGTTGAATATGTATTTTATAAAGGGGAAAAGAAAACCACACTGCCATCAATGGCAAAACTCTGTTTAACATGACTACGATCCACTGAAAAAAATGTGTTGCAAAGCAACCACTGGAAGTATTAACCCCCATGTCACTTTCTTCTCCCCATCTTGCCTCATCTTGCCCCTCCCCACCTCACACTTCCAACCTGTTTTGACTGACTGCCATTCCTTGGGGGTGGAGGAAGTAAAGGTGGTGTTAGCTAGCATGCTGTGGTCAGAGAACCAATACACTAAATTATCAGCTTCTAAGTTCAAAAAGCCTCATTGCAGGTAAAACACTGATGATGACTAGAAGTCAATGAGGTCTAGCTGAGCCAAGTTTTTTCCAATCTGCACCAGCCCCTATCCCAAAGTGAACAGAAAATGGCCAAAGCCGAGCAGAATCTGATGGCATGCCACATGGTCCCCGTGGACAGAGAGCTCAGTGGGCACCATCTCAGCCTCATTACCTGAGAGGATGCACTGACTCAAGGAGGTGCTCTACCCCTGGCCATCAACAGAGCACACACTACCCACAAAGCAGACCTATGCCAGAGTGAAAAGGGGACTCCTGGAGCTAGTGGGATATTTCACGTTTCAAGTGTCCAAGGAATGCAGCATGCAAGCATGCAGCCCAGGATGCAGGTGGGCAGAGAGGTTCCGCTGTGGGGGCTGGGCTTTTCTGTCCCCGACAACCTAAAGCATTCTGAGTGATCCATTCCTGGTAGGAAGGAGATCTTGTAACCTAGACAGTAAACACACTGGGAAGTTACACTCTCAGAGGGGCAGCTACTACTAGTAAGAGAGATGTATTGCTTAAATCAAGGGTTAGGAAAGTTTATATGAAAAGGGTCAGACAGTAAATATTTTAGGCTTTGGCAGCCACATGGTTTTTGCTGCAGATTATCATTTCTGTCCTTATAGTATAACTGAAGCCATAGACAATACATAAAAGATTGAGCATGGCTATATTTCACCAAAACTATGAACACCAAAATTTGAATTATGCCTAATTTCCACATGTCACTTAATACTTAAAAATGTAAAACCCATTGTTAGCTCATGAGCTGTACAAAAACAGGCAGTGAGCAGGATTTGCTCAACAAGCTGGAATTTGCCAGCTCCTGGTTTAGATACCCATGTCCAGATGAGATGATAATTCCCTCATAACTCTGGGGGGGAAATCTTTCTCCCAGCCCACAGCAAATTACCTTTGAAACCAAAATCAGTCAAAGGGAGAAATAAAGTGGGAGAAACCTGTTTATTGCTCACAAAGTGGTCATCTACTTCTGCTCGCAAGTGTCTCTCAACATCTGGCTGCAAAAAGGGACCCCACCAAACCTCTCTGGTCCAGATATACCCTCGTCCCCCACCCTTGTAATCACCTACTGATATGGAGATGCACTAAGGCCAGGCAAGAGATTCTGGAAATATTGCAATTTTACCAAAAACCCTACTGCCCTCCCAGGGCAGGGAAGGTAACAAGGTCTCCTTGGCTTCAACTACAAGGACAGCAAAGTGGAAGGGAGTTTGTAGATTTATCCAAGGCTAATTATGATGGCATAGGAGAATAGCCCAATGGGAACAGTAAAGAAATACCTTGTCCCAACTCCAGGTGCTGTTATGATTGTCAATCAGTAAGGTTGTGTTCTTTCTGATGACAGACTCTGCCTTCCACACCTCTCCAGGCACAGTAGGATTTACAGATAATTTTATAATTCTTTCTTAATCTTGAATATTCTTATACAATGATATCCATCCCAATCTCTTCACTGTGAAGACATTGAAGGGAAAGATCTTCTTGGCTAATAGAAATTCTCTGAAATGTGGGATGGTCTCCAAGCATGTGGGAAAATGTCCTGGTGTAGGTAGAAATGAGAGCAAATGATTCCTTCCCTCCTTAGAATTAGATTATGGGCCCTGAAGGAAGAAAATTATCACCTAACATGGGCCTTCCTGAAGCAATCAGGGGTCTTTAGTGAATGTAGAACTTGGACGTGATCAGAATTACAAAAGGAATTGAGGAAGGAACAAGAGAAAGCATATTTCATAAACATAAGGTTGCCAGATTTAGAAAATAAAAATACAGCCTGCTAAATTTGAATTTCAGACAAATAACAAATCGTTTTTTAGTGTAAGTATATCCCAAATATTGTATCTTGTATTCTATCTGGCAGCCCTATAAGCTGTGGTGAGGGAAGGAGTGAGTTCCCAGCTCTGTCTGCAAAGAGGAAATTGTGAATTCAGGAAGTGATGGCTTCTGGGAGGCCCCAAATGGCTGCCAGGAGCTTCTGGGGACTTACTAATCATTCCTTTTTAGTTCTGATCTCTTACACTATTAGACAATTTTCTAACCTCCATTTGGAATAAACATCTGTCATTTTTTAAAGGTAGCATGTTACTATGAGACTTTAATGCATTGTGTGTAAGAGCATGTGACCCCCAATACCTTAGAAAAGAATGGAAAACAAGATTTAAACTCCACCTGCTGGTCTTAAACCCCACCTATTCCCTTTTTTCTCTGTCCACCCCTTACACACTTCCCTCACCCCTCTCCCTCCCTATGCACAAGTATCTGTGCATGTGAGTGTGGGGTGTGAGTGGGGTGTGTGTGTGTGTGTGTGTGTGTGTGTGTCTGCATTTTGGACACAGTCTTAACTAGTTCCTGCTTAAGTCTCTTCTCTGATAAAGACTTGAAGACTCAAAAATGGACTACTTAGACTGGTAAATTCCTTTTAATTCCCCATTGAGTTCCAAAGAACGCTGATTTTTCTCATTAACCAAAACAAGGATCTTCCTTCCTCCAGCTCTGAACTAGCTATTCCCAAACTATAAATGGTATTACTTCCCAGACAACAAAGGCACATTTTGCTTCCTCTGTGCTATATATTTTCTGTGGCTTGCATTATCACTTGCTAAATACACTTGGACACTCTATTTACCTCCAGACCCATCTCTCAGAATTTTGTGTGACTTCTCGCCCTGTAAGACCAGCCAAGATAAATCACTGCTTAGCCATTTAGTACACAAGGAGAAGAAGATTCTAATTTTCTAAATAGGGCCATTTATTTAATTTATTTGGCTGCTAGGGAGTTGTGGAAATGCTACTGATGTAGACTGGAAAAGAATGCCATCAAGCCCTTCAGGTTTTGTCCGATGGGACAGTTCAAGTATTCTCACCGGTTTCCATTTTGAAAATGCATGAGCCTTCTAGTCCTTCAACTGGGTGGTAGGCTAATGAGTGTGCCCATTGTATTATTATTCTATATACTTCCACATAAACTATTAATCTCCTTGTCATCTATTTATTTTGTAATAAAAAAACTAATGAAAACTCCACCCACACACCCAAAGAATAAAAGAAATGCCTTAACATTTACACCAACTGCAAACACTATCACTTTCTAGATAGCAAGTCAGGGTATATGATTCTTCACAGGGGGTGAAATTTACCATATCTAAGAGACAGATTGTTGCACTAGGAAACTGGAGACCTGGGCTCAAACTGCAGCTTTGCCCATAGAAAAGGCCATTAGTCAGTAAGTTTCCTCAAGACAGGAATTGTGTTCTGATCACTGTTTCCCTTTAGTTGATTTTTAACAATAAATTATAAATAAATAAATTATACTTGATCTATTATACATTGATTCTTTTGCTTCTTTTTTTTTCCACATAAATGGTCAGAGAGTACATGTAACTCTGCAACTTGCTTTTCTCACTCTCCAGGATATTTTTGAGATCAGTCCATGTTAATGTGAATAGCTCTAAATTTTTCCTCTGAATTTCTGAGTGGTATTTCACCATATGAGTATATCACATCCTATCTAGCCACTCCAGGGACATTTAGGCTGTTTTCAATTGTTCTTGATTCAACAACTTTATAGATCCTGTCAAATTGCCCTTCCAAGTCAGAGATCATTTTTCCATTCCCACCAGAAGTATAGGAAAGTAGCCCTTTTTCCCACAACTCAGCCACACTGGATACCAATATACTTCATTTTTGCCACACTAGAAAGTAAAAATAAAGTAGTATCTTGTGGTGATTTATTTGCATTTCCTCACCTTAATGAGGGTGAACAACTTATTAAATGTTCTTTAGCCTTTTATGTTTTCCTCAGCTGTGCTTCCCAAGTTTATATCACTTACTCATTTGTCTGTTGGTTTATTTGTTTTCTTGTTGATTTGTAGGGCTTTGTATGAATTCGGGATACTAACCCTTTGTTACACATGTTCCTATTGTTCACATTTTGAAACTCCAACATGTAGCCATGTGTAGCTTAATAAGAGGTGGTAATTCTTTGTTGACTACAGGAATAAATGAATGTCGCACAAAAGCCATGTACTGGCAAACTCCATAGCTCCAACAGGGTTATGGTATTTTCACTATTTAGCTATGAAGACCAAGCAAGTGGGCACATTAAATAGGAACCACTAAATGGTGTGCCCTACTCATTTCTGAATCCCCAATTCTTAGGGCAGGACCTTCTATGGAAGAGCCTCTCAATAAATGTTCAATTAATTAAAGAAAAGAGTGAAAGAAATCAAAAGAGCCTCCACCCTCTCACATGCCTGAGAAACCAAATTTTCCACCCAATAATAAGCTAACAAAAAATTTTAATAAATCTGGCACATGCAGCCGGTACAAAAGAATGTATTCCATCTCTGCCCCACTCAAAATCTCTTGATCTCGAAAGCAAAAATGGGAAATTAGAGCCAGGGTAGATACCTCCCAAGAAAAGCAAATACAAACAAAATGAATGCTTTGAGCCACTGGACTCAACATAGGGAATTCGAGTTAAAATCTGATTGCTTCATGGCCTGCTTCTTCCCCTGGGAACCTGGCAGAGGGCTGAGGGACCAGGACTGTCCCTCTTCTTTGCCCACCTCTTCCTCTTTCCTCCCCCTGCCTCCCCAGTTCTCCACTTCCAGGGGTTCCCTTTTCTTCTTCCCATTCTGTTGTTCTCTTCTACAAAGTGTTGATCCCTGGGTTTTCCAGGATTGTGATGATTTCTGTTGAGAGACTCTCACAGCAAAAGGCGCCACCCACATTTATATACATATAAATAGGTTTCTTTTCTTCTGCTTTGTTGCTCCATCAGAGCTCTGTGGAGCTATTTAGTTTAATTATTTCTGGTACTCTGCCCATCAAAATGTACACTTCTTCAAAGGGATGGAAATGACAGTGAATCTGCTTCCTCCTGAGCAATTGAGGCTTTCGTTGGAATCCTGTTGTCTTGGAAACAAGAGAGTTTCATTGAACATAGACCTACAGTAATGGTTAAAACATCAGCTAGAGGTGCAACTCCCCACAACCCTTTCTCTGTGCTGCCCAACTCACAGGTTGTTTGGCTGCTGGAGTAGAAATAGACGGTGAGTCAAGGCATCTGGATTCTAGCCTTACCTCCTAACCTACCCACATGGCTCTAGGAAGTCACATAACCGTTTTTGCCTCTATTTCCTTATTTTAAAAATGGGAATAATACCACTTCTTCTATCTATCACAGACTCATTGGGAGGATTGAAAGAGAAGATAGATTTAAAAAAGCACTTTGGAAACTGCAGAAAGCTAGACAAATGTAATCACATACTTGCATTATATTTTCATCTTGTTCAAAAGGAATTATGAAATTTTAGCTCTGATATGTATAAATAAGTTCTCTGAGCATTATCTTTCCCTAGTGGTAAAACAGACTACCCTTAAAGACCTAAGCACCTGAGAGCTGAAAATGATCAATGACCAGCAGTTATTCCCATTGTGGTCCATTTTCCTAAATGAAAAGTAGCTCCACTCTGATAGGAGGCAGAAATGTGCCTGTTGTTGATGACTGCTAAGTATACAGTATGAGGAATAGCCTGAAGTTACTTGTTTTAGTCATCTCTGGCTACATGACAAACCACCCCAAAACTTAGTGTTTGCAAGTGATCCTTTTCTTTTGCTCAATATTCATAAATCAAGAATTCACGAAGGTCTCTCTGCTACATATGGCATCAGCCTGGGCTGGAATATTCACTTCCAAGATGGCTTCTTCACTCACATGTCTGTCTTTTCAATGCTCCTTGGCTTCTCTTTCCCTCCACCTCGTGTCTCAACTTCCAGTGTCTCTTCCCATAATTGAGGGTTCTCACAGCACTATAGGCTCAGGGTAGGTGTTCTTATTACACGGTGTCTAGCTTCCCAGAAGCTGCCTGGCTACTTAAAGACTATGCCTGGAAATTGCACAGTATTACTTCTGCTATGCTCTCCTTGTCAAAGCAGAAACAGAGCCTGTCCAGGTTCAAGGGGATGGAGAAATAGGTTGCATCTCTTAATGGGGAAATGACCAAGTCACAGTGCAGAAAAGCATGTGGAATGGGAGATACTGTTGCAACCATCTCTGGAAGATACAGTCTGCCATAACTGCCTTGGCATTTGTCAGCCCTAGCAAGCCATCCTCTAGTTCAGTCACACCAGAATTCAAAGCAAAAAGTCAATAAAGCACTTATTCAGACTTTTACCACTTCCAGAACTTAATATCAGAGCTTAGAGCTTCCAGGAGCCAAAGGAGCACCCACAGACCAGATATGGATTCCTAGGAAACTCCTGTTTGGACCACTCTCATCTGAAGCAGATGTGATATTCCAGACCGCTCCACGACTAGGCACATTTCCAGCAGCACCTTTAACACAGAAACCAACCTGGTACCATGAAAACTGTAATATCAAAGACCACATTTATGTCTTACTATACACATTTAACATGTATGCAATCTTAGGTTAATTAATTACATAACCTCTCTAGTTCTCAGTTTCCTCATCTGGGCAATAGATTTATACCTCTACTAATTTATCCCCTCACAACTGTTGAGGAGAATTATCAAATGAAATAATACATGTAACATGCTTTTTTAGTTGTAGGCAGTATAGCAATGTCGATCAGAAAGGCAGTAGGGACTGATTGTGGCTTTGGTTCTTTATGGATGTGTGACACTTAAGCAAGTTTACTTAAACATTCTATGCCTCCATTTCAGCTTCCCCAAAATGTGGTTTGGGATGCCAGATTTTAACTTAATATCACAAATCAGCAATTAAATGTAAAATGACAAAGAAAAAATTAATGCATTATGGGGTAAACCTACAAGTATGGCTTTTCATTAAAAATAATAAGCTAAATATGGGATGGCTAATGGAGTAAGGTATATCTCCAATACACAGGCTTAGAGAGGACTCTTGAACCAGACTTCTCAATTTATATTCTGACCTCCCCTTTGATCAGCTGTGTGACCTAGTACAGAATACCTAACTTGTGATCTTTATTTCCTCATCTATAAAATGAAAGTAATAATGTCACCTACTCACAGCGTTGTTGTAAAAATTAAATGACTCAATGCATTAAAAGCAGTATGTGAAAACATAATAAACATTAGTAAATGTTAGCTCTTCCTATTCATCTTGGTCTTTTTATATCTGCTGTATGTATCTGTTATGGTCACCCTGCAAAAGCAAGAAGGATCCTCCACCAAAGTTTGGTTCCAATGTCAAAACTGATGAGACCACAAACACACATCAAAAGGGTATGAAAAAGGTTTATTACTTACATAATTGAGGTCTCTGGGGAATACAGAGCAGGGCTCTCAAGCAGGTCCAAAATTGCCTGAAAGAGCAAGGAAAAGAGACTGCTCTGAGTTTTAACAGCAGTTAGAGACAGTCAGGGGGTGTGGTGTGTATGTTCTCACTTGGGAAAGGTGCTGTCTCCCACCAGCACCAAAGGAGAACACATTTCCCCATAATCTTGCCCAGATGTGTGGCCCAAAGGGAAGAGGGAAGTATAAGGCTTAAAGCTGTCAGAAGTTAAATATCAAAAAATGGTCAGGCTACTCATTATAGCATTATATGGGTCCTAAAAATTGTTAGTAGCCTCCTTTATCATTTTAAGTTTTTCAGCTAATATTTCGCATTTTTAGAATAGACAATTATGCTATCTGTAAATAAAGAGAATTTTGTTTCCCTTTCTAATAATTGTACCTCTTATTTATTTTTCTTGTCTTAATGCATTGGCTAGAATATACAAAATCAAATAATAATGATATCAGTGGACATTGCTACCTTGTTCCTGCCTTTAATGGGAATACCTTTAGTATTTTGCATTAAGAATGATCTTAGTTATTAGTTTGAGTATGGCTTTTTTCTGCATATTAAGGAAGTCTCCATCCATTCTCTCAGTTTATTAATAGATGTTATCAGGAATAAACACTAATTTGCATTCAATGCTTTTATGAACTATATCATGATGAACTTACATTTTAACTATTTGTCACCTTGAATACAGTATTTTCCAAAAATGAATGAAATGAAATATTTCTTCATTCATGAGATTATTATTAGACATGGAATATTGGAAACTTGAAATTTAATCTCAGTTCATTTTATTCACCAGATCCAAAATTTAAGACCCTAGTGTATTATTCACTAGAACCAAAACTGTGGAGAAAAATTTTTTTACCATATTTCAGGTGAATGGAGAGATAAAGGGACAAGAGACATGTATTTTAGACCCTTGTATATTCTATTATGGCATCCAAATGAAAGTATCCAATTTTTCATGTCTAATCAGTCCAGAACTCACTTGAAAGAGGTTCGTTCAGATGTTCATAGCCTGCATAAAAGCACTCTAAAAACTTTATACCTTCTCACTTCTCAACTATTTTTAAAGCTATCGGCAATTTGTATTACCTCTTTTGTTTAACATAGAACTCTATGTTAAACATAACTCTAGCCAACATAAATGCCACAAATGTGAACTGAGAACTGATACCATTTCCTAAGGCCAGTTCAGGTCCATAATATATGGCAGATTTTAATCAGAATTTGCCAAGAAGTAAAAGTCTCCAAAATCCTCAGCCTGGTGTTAAGAGGGTAGTAATGGAGAGAGAGCTGCTAAAAGACTCAGATTTCCAGCAATGTAGGACACAGAGAATATACTATATAGAAAATGAAAATGTGGCTCAGAGAAGGTGAGTAATTTGCCCAAGGTCACACAGCTAATAAATGGTGGCCCCAAAGTTGCATCACCGAACTGATTGACCCTACAGTTATAAAAGTTTAATGCCAGGCTGAGACTAAAGGACTTAGGGGACATCTACCAAATGTTCATTGTCAGGGAATGTGACTATTTCATAAAGCACAACACATGCTGTTTTAGTTGGGATGTTTTCAACTGAAAATAGCAGAAAACCCAGGTACTGAGGCTTAAGCACAGAAGTCTGGAGTAAGGCAGCTGCAGCATCGGTTCATTGGTCTGTCTGGGCTCCACTTTCCAGTGCTTCTTGTGCCATTCTTCCTTGTGGTCAGAAGAAACAGTACCAAGCACCCAGTCCTCACCCAGCAACATCCAAAGAAGGACGTTAATCTTCTCCCAGTAGTGAACTTATTAAATAAGAAAAACTTTCGAAGTGCCCCACCAGGATTCCCCTTGCATCTCATTGGCCAGTGTTCAGTTTGATGCCACTCCTGACCATTCACTGCCAGATAGAAATGGGTTACTAAGACTGACCTGGACCAATCATCCTCATTCTCTCTCTGGAGCTAGGAAGGGTCCCACCATCCCTGGGGTATATGGCTACCGGGTACCTTAGCAAAATTGGGTTCACCGGCAGGGAAGGGGTGGAGTAGCTAACGGTGGTCAACTGACAGTATTGCCACATTCACACCACTCCCCTCATCCACAGAGGTCCCAGTAGCTTGCCTTAGTTTCCCTGGACCTTGAATACTGGTGATGTCTGAGATGTGATTCTCAGAGAGAACAGAACAGCCATCCAGTCCATTTCTCAGAACCAATGGTGATGAGTCAGCTATGTAATGAAAAATAATGAAACTAAATGAAAAGGACAGGAAGACAATTGTAAGCAAAGAAGAATTCTTTTAAGAAGTTACAGGAAAATAAGCAGGACACAAGCTACTGGAGGGCCAAGAGGCTCTAAATCCAATAAAGGGCTAACTTTCTCACATAAATCTATACGAACTCTATACCTTCAGGGTGGGTTTGGCAGAAACACCCTCCAGGTTTGTACACTTCAGCAAGGTGTGGTCTGAACACTGTAACCAAGATAGAAAAAGTGAACAGAGGGAAAGCAAGAGTAATATAAAGCTATTTCATCTGTATTATAATTATACTCAATTAAATTCAATAAGCACTAAGCATCCACTAACCCCTTCAATACCCCAAGCAATATGCTGAGTTTTGCAGGAGCAGCAGGCATGAATCAGACAAGGTTTCTGCCTTTCAAGGAGCTTCTGATGGATAAATCACACACTCTTAGAAAAATTTGCTTTAGCAAATTGGTTTCCTCAATTGACTTTTGGTGAATTTAATTTGGCTAAATGACTTTGGGGAATTGATCTTCAGCAAATTGATCTGCCACCCATGTGAGCAACTAACTTTAGAATGTCACAAGTGGTGTAAAAGGAATACAAATAAGCTTCTTTGGGAGCTGAGAGGTGGGAGGAGAGAATTTCTAAAAGGACATTTGAATGGGTCTTGAAGAATGAGTAGGAGTTTAACAGATACAGAAGGGGACGGGAATACAGTAGGGTGACACAGAGGTGGTAAAGCGCCGGCCTGTTCGGTGATATCAAAGTTCAGTGTTCAAGCAGATACTCTATCCTTATATGTTTCCTCAAATGGACAAAAATATTTTAGTTCCTGCTCTGTTTTCAAAAATGACCGTTCTAATTGGCCAGACACAAGCACAAAAACAAAGACCCCCAAATTAAACCAACCATCTTTTCAACGGTTCTATGTTTTCGGCTGCTTGCCATCCTATTTTCCATCCTCGCCTTTTCCTATCCAGCTTCATCCCCAACTATGTGGAGAAAACATGGCTGGTAATCACAGGCACAAGAATGTTTCCCAGACTAGCAGTCCCTGTGCAGGCTGCACAAAGGCAATAAGACAGCCAGGCCTTATTACTCCTTCATTTTCCCACTTTGAGGAAAGCCCATCACGATCCTGGTCTGGGATTCCTCTCCCAGTTTCTTGTTTTAGTTGTAAAACAACTATCACTGAAAGAAAAGACGCACTTTAAAGAGAAAAACAGTCCATTCTTAAAGTTATTTGAATGAAGTTTGCCTTCTCTAGCCTTTTATCAGAGGCGGGTATGTGGCAACCAAATCCACTGGCCAGATGGCTAAGGTTTCCGAACATCAGGCAGTTTATCATGTCACTCAAGTGTATCATTTTTTTCTAAGTACTTTTTTTCTTCCTTCTCTGTTTCTCTCCACACTGGAGCCTCCACCCATGAAATTGAAAGATTTCTAGTAGAAATTCCTTTGTTGCATCAGCTTTGGAAATATGGATTACAGTATTCTGTGAAAAACATTTATTACCCTGAACTGTGACTCAGACATTGTTGCATTTCTGGGGTTATAGATTTTCTTTCAGCTAAACTAAGGCTCTAAGTCACAGTGACAGTTGTAATGTGTGTAATACCACAGTACCAGATTCTATTACACACATATTTTTGCTAGAGGTTTACGATGTTAAAAATATTTCTTCTTTTTCCCAATACCTTTCTGTACCTGTTGTGTAAATATATTAGAACCTATAACACCAAAGTCAATTTCCAGATGAAATGTGCACAACAACAGTAGTTTGTCCTTTAAAGAAAAAAGGGGGGTAGGGGGGAGAATGCTGAATACGAGCTAATGATATTCAAGCATAATATTGAATTGTAATAAAAGATGAATGAGAGAAAGTGTGTGTCATTGTGAGGGATGGAGAAGGTCACAGAAAGCTCAGACCAAGAAAGGATTTATCATGTATGTTGCTGCAGGCATTGCGTTGAAAAATCTGCAGGCTTATTTGCAAGTGTATTTTATGGGAAAACAGAGCAGTTTATGTAGAAAATATTCTAAAGATTACCTTTTGTACAAGATTAAGATAAAACTAAAGAAATAGGTGAGAGAAATCTCAACCGAGTCTCATGGGGTTGGCACTTCAAATTCATCAGTGGATCCTGTCGGTCCCGTAAGCCCAGGAAGAGGTCTTTGTTAACGTGCCATTGGTGCCGTAATTTGTCAAGGTAGGGTGAGAAAAGGCCCAGGTGGAGGAAGGCAGTGGGCTTAATTAGCAGCCCCACACGCCAAGCCTTAATCCATTAGAGAGTCATGACAACAAATCCTTCCACTTTTCTTTAGAATCCATATTTTATTTAATACTCACAACAGTTCTTCTGGGCATTTAACCATATTTCTGTCTCTCTCCTAAAAGAATCCAGTGTGACTAATGCTCTTAGAGGGAAACAGCCTGATAGCAGGTGGCTAACCCGTCTGAGGCAGAGAGTGCAAAGATAACAAGAGTGGAGATATTTAAAACTCCTTCTATTGATGAAGTTTTGACTTCTCACTTTTCTATCTTCCCCTTAATCAACAACAAAGAGCAAAATTAATTGAGTTTTGCTTTATCTTCCCTTCCAGAGCTTGTACATTCATGTGGAAATAGGGAACAATAAAATGATCTAAAGGGAGATGGAGTGAGAAGAGCTGGGAATGGATCAGCCCAGGCAGTTCCATATCCTCAACGCATGATGTTTACCTCAGAATGAATAATTTTGATTTTTGCCCAGTCGCAGTTCACTCAGTAATTACTGAAGGAAAACTGAGAATATATGGGTTTTAGTTTTTTTTGTGGTGTTTGTTTTTTGTTTGTTTTGTAGGGAGAATCTAGTATCTCACTATCTTGTTTCAAATGCAAACCTAGAATTTAGTAAAAAGAAATATATTAAAATTCCTGTCAGTGATATGTACTAGTACCATAAAAATACATAGACCCTTTGAACTAGTAAGTCTACTTCCGTGAATCAATCTACAGAAAATACCTAAAAATGCAAAGACCTAAGCTCAAATATTTCATATGCCAGACCATTTCCTGAGCAGAAGGAGGAAATGCTCCGTTAGTTACCTACTCAAGAGCCACATTCCTCTTCCTATCCCCTTGGTAACTTATTCAGGTGGCAGCGGCCCGATTCCAGAGGCGAATCATGGCAATGATTAGTCCAAGAACAGGCCCAAGACCCAGTTCTGGTTAAGGAGATGTAAAGGAAAGCGTCCTGAGGGATTCCCAAAGTAGAATTACTAAATCAAAGGGTCTAAGTATTTTTAAGGCTCTTAATCCTAGGCAAAGTTTACCTCTTCTCCACCCACCCCCAAAAAAGCACATTTTTTTAAAATCCCTTTTCTGTCCATCCCCTTGCTTCATGCTTAGGATTCATTTGTGTAGAGACATGAAGTTTAGAACTGTGGCAACCATCTCGAAATTATTATGGGAAGTCCTTATGAATCACAGAGACACTGGCCTATCACACTGATCAACTCTGGAACCATCTACTTTCAGACTGCATTTCAAAAGCATTCTAACTGAAATATACCTGTGTAATAAAATATTATAGTTTTCAAAATGATGCTTATGAAGTTTTTTGATATGATGTAAAAGCTTATGATGTAACATTAAATAAAAGAATAGGTTACAAATCTGAACTTAGAATATAGCATCAGCCATGTACAAACATGCATTAAAAAACTAGAAATGAACATAAAGTATTAAGAATATTTGCCTCTAGAAGTTGGGAATCATAAGCCATTTGCCTTTCTGCTTCTTTGGGTTTTTATACATTTTCCAAATTTTATACAATCATTAAATACTGCTTTTACTATCAGAAGGAAAAAAACAAACAGAAAAGATGCTTGTGAGCTCAGAGAAATCAACTGAGAAATTATATGCCAACTCAAAAATAATTCCCAGAGTAACCATGGCCAAGTATCATTTTCTAGCCTAAGGGCCATGAATTCTGACCATCTCCAGGGCCCTCCCTTATCCAGGGGGGAAAAATTATTGAATTAAGTGCAATCTCTGATAACTAGATTATCTAATCTCACCAGTAACAGAACAACCACAACATTTTCTTTTAGAAAAATAAAATTGATTTTATTATTTTTACAAAAGTAACTCTTGCTCATTGTGGGGAAAAAAAAAAACTTCAAGCGAAACAAAACATATTATAAAAGTAAAAACTGCCCACCTCACCAGTCCTTGGAAGTAAGCATCATTAACAAATCAGCAAGCATTTTCCCATTCTGCTAAGGCATATACAAACTTATTTAAACATGAGCTCTTACTATGTAAACTCTCACAAAAGTGCCTTCTTTCTCCCCTTGGCTTTATACTATGGACATTTTTCTATATCTATACATAAGATTACCTCATTCTTTGTAATGGCAGCATGGTGTTCTACTGAATGGGAGTACTGCAGTTTATTTAATGGACATTATGGTTGTTTAGAATTGTTATCTATTACTGAGTTTGAAGGGACTGTCAATAATACCCTTCAATTCCCTGTTGAAATTCAGAAAATTTTAAAAATAAAGACACAGAATTCAGATATAGAAATCAAACACCACTTTCATTACTGACTTAAGCAGATTCTAGAGAACATGGCTTCGGTGTGAGAGTCATATTAGTTTGCTAATAAGATCCCCCCCACCACCAGAATTTAACTGAACCCCCAAACCTACAGGTTGCCCACAAGAGCCACAGCTCACCCCGTGACCAAGAGCAGGTGAGAGTGCAGCCTCATGCAGGCAGGCAAACCCAGCCTAGGGGAGAGGAGAGAAGGGGCCAAACAGAACATGCTCCGCATTTTGTCCCAGACACGCGAATGAGAACAGTCACTCCTCCCCAGGGTTGAGGTAAGTGAGGAGATGGGGCAAGGCCAGGAATGTGACTCTGGTGGAGTTCCCTCTGCATAGAAATGTGAAGCCTGGAGACAGAATGCCTCTGCCCTCACTGTCCTCAACTCTTACAGTTACAGCGAGTATCCTCAGACAAATATGACTGCTATTAGTTGAGCACTGCTGTAGGAAACTGACTACTGGATCAAAGGATAGATAGGTCCACCTCAAATCTAGAAAGGTATTCCAAAATACCCTCCGAAAAGACAATATCAATTTACACGCCTACCAACAGAATATATTTATTTGGCCCCTCATAGCCAGTACCCTCAATATTTTTAATCTTTATCAATCCACTATATAACAGATTTTTTTTTGGTAATTTACATGCCTTTGATTACCAATGAACCTGAGCACTTGTTCATAAATTTACCAGGCATTTATATTTCTTCTTCCAGGTCTGCTTACTCAGGATCACACGCTTGTTTTACTAGCAGTGTTATTCCATTGGTTTGTATTTTCCTCCCTGTCATGCCCAGTCCTCTTGCAAAGAACGTACAGATTTATGAGATGCCCAGATGGCGTTAGAGGTGGTACCTCTGGGAATGAACTCAGGTTTTCCTGGAAATATCAGCCAAGCAAACTGATTCTTTTGGCTTCTGTAAAACCACATTGTAGTGAAATTATTTAACCAGTCTGGGTACAACTACAATATTAAGTGCCAAAATATCACTGGGAATCAAGAGGCCAAATTTGAGGTCTATCTAGCTCTGCCATTTAATAATCTGGGTTACCTGGGGCAGTCCACTGAATATCTCTAAACTCCACTGACTTCTTCTATATAAGAGTAAAGTGAGATGAACTAGGTCAGTAGTTTGCAAAATCTTTTTTTAGCAACAGAACTCTTACGTGAGTTCAAGATCTAAAGAAGAAAAAGTCAAAGTGACTCTGTTTAAAGCCAAGATGGGAGACCCTATGCCTCAGCAACATAGCCTCCAGCTTGTCCCCTGCAGGCGCCCCTGATGTATCCTCATGGAATTCTTTGGGCCCCATCAGGCTTCGCTTGACAACCACTGGGCTCAAAACCGTAAACGACTTCCCAAGCACTATTCTAAACATAGTCAGGATTTAAGTGAATGGAAGTTCTGAATCACTGTAGTACGTAAGCAAGTGCTCCTATATTTTCCTACGGCCTGTTTAATATTCAGATGCTTCTAAACTTGAAGGTAAGTCGGTAAAAACTGACATAAATAGTGTTAGTATCTGTAATAGAATGACTCTAGGTTAGAATGGACTCCAGGAACCCTTGAACCCTTAAAATACCCAGATTTGGGAAAATATCTAATATCAATTTGTTATAAGATCACCTTGTGGGGGCCATAGGATAAGGCCTTGCCCTGTAGGTAAGGGTGGGGTGTCCCTTTGATGGGACTGGTCATTCATAGTGTTGATTGACTTGAGAAGACATGAACCCAACAGCAGGCAATAAGGACTTTAGGAAGCAGCCTTAAACCAGGTGAGGAAAAACATCCCCAGACTGGCTACATAATTTGTGGGGCCCAGGCCCAAATGAAAATGTGGGGCCATTTGTTTCAATAATTACTGAGAATTTCAAGATAGCAACAGCAGAGCATTAAACCAAGCACGAGGTGTTTCAGGGGGGCCCTCGTGCAAGTGCATGGGTGGCTGGGCTGGGTCTCACCATGCTGGGATCTAATGGTGAGCCTGGCCCAAAGTCTGAGGAAAAACAACGCCTGAGGCCTGTCCAGTGTGGGCATAAATATGAGGAAGTCAAACTGACCCTAGCCTCAGAAGGGCCTGGGAGCAAGGCATTGAACTGTAGGGAACCTGGGCCCTGATCTGTTAAGGAGTAGAGTATATTATTCTCTGCACATCACTGCCCTTTCATCATCCAGGAGGCTTCATCAGTCCCCTTAAAATGGATTCCACTTATGCTTCTGATTTTCAGAACAGAGCTTCACAGAATAGCCAAAGGAAGAGTCCAGCTTCCTCTGTAGAGGACGCCTAGTGGGTCATGGAAGGGGACAGCTGTGCCTAGCAGGAGAGGGTGGCCATGGGCAAGGAACCACGGAGTGGTGTGGAAAGGGCTAGAGAGGCCTTATCGGGTGTGGTGCAAATGCTGGCGAGGGGGCGGCTCCCCTCTGGAGGTGCAGTCAGAGAAAACTACACTGCAGTGAGGAAGTGACATTTGAAGGACCCTCAAAAAAGGCACGCGTGGCAGCCAGTGTGGAGCTTCAGGAGATGAGGCACAAGCAGATTGCTCAGACAAACATGCTCTGCGGTGGCCTTGGCTTTCGGGTATTTCAAAACTACCCCACAAAAGGTTGCCCTGTGCTGCCTTGACACGGGATTTTCTTTGTTACAGTTTTGAAGAAATCACTCATTGACTAACTGATAGTGTCAATGAATTAATGGGAGTGTAGTTTTAGAGTTCTTTATGAAGATATTTTTCAGAATTTATGTCAGGAAACCGCTACCGCTGGACTCAAAGAATGACCCACACAGGCTATTCACAGCAAATGACCGCACCCTCAGGCCACAAAATAATTTAGTTGACACTATTTTGCTGAATTTCCAAAATTCCACCAAAGATTTAAATAAATATACAAATACACAATAAAATAAATAAGTGTGCATGTGTATCTTCAATGAACAAACACTGCAGCCAATTAAAACACAGAGAGTATTTGCGGCGCGGCAACACCTGCGTTACTCGTGTCAGCAACAACAGCCTTTTGTCCGGAGGCTGTCTCAGCAGCCTGTTTTTACCTGTCCAAATCCAAACAAGAAATGCATCTGAGTTACCTTAAAAAGAACACACACACTAAAATCAGGTGAGCAACACAGGCTTAGCTAACACTTTGTGAGGGAACGTGGAAAAGGAAGGTTGCGTCACTCACCCCAGAACAAAAGCACACCACTGTGTCTTCTTGAGGTCTTTTCCAGCTCTGGCCAGCTGTGGGGGTTCCCCGGCTCCCTCCCCACACAGGGCCCGATTCCTGGGCCCTCTGATCCCTGCTCCAATTCCTCTCCCTTTTATTGTACTGAGCAGCTTCAGTTCTGTCCCTCTCTTATCCCAGTTAATTTGTCCAAACTCGTAACAGGATCTACTTATCCTAGGTGTTAGATTGATGACCATTTTTTGTCCTTGGGGTCTCCCTCAGCCCAAATGTCTTATCAATGTATCTATCCCAAACAGGCAAACACTGTGCATTCCCCAGGAGGAATTCTGGTGAATTTAAGTATCTCCTTATAGAAGAAAAGAGATGGGTCTTTATGGAGGTTTGGGATGCGTACTCCCTTGGGTTTATACAGAAGTGTATTTACGGAGACGCAGCAGGACTGCTGGCCCCGCAAAGCTTTGCCTATGACTATAGCCTCAAGAAAATCCAGCCAGGCCTATAGGAATTTAGAGTCTCTGCCTTTGCAAGATTAGGTTCCATCTTTGCTTTGCGGTCTCAGTAAGTGACAGGAGGAAGGTGGTATAAACACAAAGAGCTCTCTGCAGTCTAGGCGCCTTTTGTAATGTGGGGGGAGAGGGCCTTCTCTGCAGACAGGCATGTTCCTTAAAAGCATATCCTGTTCCTAAAACATTTCCTTCATCAAGTCGCTCTTGCCTAAACTTTGCCACTGACTTCCCATTGCCTGCAGTGTAAAAACCAGAATTCAGGCCCTCCACCATTTGACCCAACCTTATTTCCAACCACTCCTCAAAAGGAACCCCTGCTTCTGCACATCCGATTGAGTCCCACTTCAGCTGGGGGGCATGCATGCCCCCACCATACCACCCTGTCTTAGTCCTGCACCTAAAATGCTTCCTCAGTACCTCCACCTACCAAAATCTCACCCATCTGCTATTATATGTGTTTTTTCTCATTTGATGTTATCTATTTTTTGCCTGTATTTGTCTGTGATGAATGTGTATTGCTTATGTTATTTTTAAAGTTATTTTGATTTCCTTCTTTAATTTCACCCAATTTTCAAAATTCAGTTTATTAACTTTCCTTCCACCATAATTATACCAGTTGGGAGAAATGTTAAGAAGAAAAAGGAGGAGGAAGAGAGCCAACATTTATTACACACTTACTATAAGCCTACCTCTGTGCTAAGAGTTAATATATAAATATATATTGTCTCATTTACTCTTCACAGCTACCTGATGAGATACTCCCAACCCGCCGATTAGAAAACAAGCAAAGTCCCTCGCTGGCAAGTGTCAGAACTGCGGTGTGAACACAGCTGATCCCCCAGTCTCTGCCCTTTACCACATAACATGCCTTGAGCTCATCCAAAACCCAGAAGCCATGAGCTACCCCATCTTATAGATAACTGTATATTTGTGATTTCTCCTTCTGCACTGAAACTTCCTTGAAAGCATCTGGGGGTTTTTCGGAGGGACTAGCATATAACTGTGCACATAATAAATGTATTTCATTTTCCAGATAAGAAAACGGAGGCCCAGAAACTTGCCAAAGTCCCATAGCTATTCTGTCAAAGAATTAGGGTTAGAAACCAGCAAGTCCTAATTCAGCCCTAGGAACTTTCTGTTACACATACTGACATTGTTTCATATATATTTATTGAATGAATTTATTTTGGGGGTTCTCTTTGTCTGATGCCCTTCAGGCCATATCATTTGGCCATAATTGCAAATTAATATGAATATTGATAATTATTGGATATCTAAATTACGATTTGGTAACTCAGTTTTACAAGTAAGTTAAGTTGGCTAGATAAGAGTTAATGCTTAATACAATAGAGTTCTCTGACAATGTTCATTTTATTAATGCAAAATAATTTTAATGCACTGTAAAAATAGTGTCTGCAAGTAGTAGCAAAAGATGTTGCATGAAAGATTTGCTTAATTAAATTGAATATCTGGTTTTCTTAGAACACACATGTTTAAAGTTAATTATCAAAGAGTACCTCAATTGAAATTGCTTTATATATGTATATATTTTATGACTGATATTATTGAAAAGTTATCTACACCCAGAAAAAAAATACTGAATGGAATAATTCTGTTTGCCACAGAAACTAGGGATTTACCCCTTTTCTAGAAGCAGCTGAAAACACTGATTCTGGCCTGTGAGACCCCATCCAAGCCTTAGATATAAACAATCAAAGTTACCACAATAATATAAAAGGTCCCCTTGGGGGCATAAATATAAGTGAATAAAAAATTTTTGGATCTTTAAAAAATTTACAAAAATAATACCTGTTCATTATTTTGAAAATTAGTGAAGAAAAACAAAATCATCCACAATTCCATTACCAAATAGTAATCATCTTAAACATGCTAATGTACCTCCTTCTAGACTTTTTTCTATGTACCTAGTATGTTTATTTTTTAATTTAAAAAATGGGATTATACTTTACACATGGTTTTGTAAACTGCCTTTTTTACTTAATGTATTAACATTTTTTACAATACATTTGCATATACATTACTGTCTACATAGTACACCATTGTACATTTGCGCTAAAATTTGAACTAGGTGTAGATACATGCCTACAAGACAGGAGTGAGACGACCAGTGCGGAGGCTTTGGGCTGAGGTACACGAGGTGAGACATTACAGCAGATTCCTGCTGCCCCACCTTCTTCAGGTCCACTTCCCTGTTCTCCTGCGGCTGCAGCGGACAGTTCTATATGATATCTCCACAGGCCCCCACTGGGAATGAACCCCAGCTGCCCAGAGCTAACTATACTCTGGACCCTTAGGAGGACTCATAAGTAACAGAATGTATTCTTGTTACATTTCTCCCACATGGAGAACAGATGGTACCACGAACATTACCCATCGCACCAAGTCACCTGTAAATTCATTCAGCGTCTACCTTGGACATCCATCTCTCTCTGACTCCACCCCTCTTCTCCTCCCACTGGATCACCTCAGGCTTTCCCACCTCTCTGTTCTTCCCCCAGGGTCCAGCTCCAACGTGGTGAACATTAAACCTGGGAGCAATGCTCCTGGCTCCATCCTGTCAAAGAGCACGAGGTCCTGAGGAAGCTTTAGATCCCTTGTAATAATTATTGGATGTTCTTCAGAGTAGAATATCTACAAAGCACAGACTTTCCTCTTGTGAATAGTGGTCGCACCCAACAGCCTGCATTTCCCATACTTCAGTTCCAACCCTTGCCTTATCTATTTACTGAGTGGTCTCCTTTTAACTTACTGTTTTGCACTTTTTAAAACCTTAAGAAATGAGACTGCATGTACAATAATATCACAAAATTGTGGGTTTGTCATGCTGGTTATATTTTTCAAATAATTATTCTAACAAATACATCCCGATTAAAATAAGAAATGTTCACTCATATACTACCTAAAGTCACCCCAGTGGTACACATATCACAATTTGGAAAGCACTATATTGAGTAAATAAAAACCACACACTCAAAATTTTAAGTAAGGCTTTGTTGTTTCCTAAAATCTTCAGACAGGAAGAAGAAAGCATACACACACAGCAGTATTTCAACTCCCACTCTTACTAGTAACTTGAAATAATGTTCTATTGTACCTCTTTATGGGGAACAAATACGCAGAACTAGCTTAGCAACTTGAATAAACCACAGAAAGGATCTTTTCAAGAACTGTTTTTCTTTGCAGTCAAGAGTCTCTTGGATTCAGGGACCTGTGGAGAGAGGTCTCTCATGACCAAAGAAAACTGGCTACTTCTAGCAGGAGTGGGAAGTAGAGACTTCCTCAACTCACGGCTTTACTTGCCACTGCATTATTATTCAACAAAATCTCTGCACTTTCCCTTCCTTTGTCTTGTCAAAGATTTTGTCCCTATCGGAAGAAGAGAAGGACGTGGGACAAGAAGGAAAGGAAAGGGATAAGAAAATCCCATGTTGCCCCGTATGCATCGCTGGGTCTCAGTCAGTCCCTGACTTGTTGATTCCTGGTTTGCACAACAGAAAATGCTGCCAACACACAGCATCTGGCCGTGTTGTGGCACAGAGACAGAGCTCAGATGAAACCAAATGGCAGACTTTGAAGGAGGGGACCCCACTCCTCTCTGATGATTGACATGGCATAGAAAGACAGTGCCTGCTGTAGATAGAAATGACCTCCTGGGATGCTCTGCCAATTAGTAAACCAACACGCTGCCACCCAATTCCTCAGCCTCTGACTTCCATACCCACCATCTCTGCGCCATGTCTAGCAATCCTATGCCTCATGTATTTCAAAAGAATCAGCTAGAAGGAAAACAAAGTGAACTTTTTACCTATTAAGTATGTATGTAAAGTTCCCCTCAAATTTTGTTGGGTTTTTTATGATTAAAATGTAGTAGATGCTTAATATAGAAATTTAAATTATTTTAATTTTAGATTTTTTAATCTAAAAGGTATAATGGAGCAACAAAAAACAACACCCAGAGTTAATATAATTGTTACTGTTTTAATATTCTCTCCAGTTTTTTTCTGTATATTTTCAAATCCCTAAAAATATACTATGTATTATTATTAAAGTATGATGTGTTCATTAGAGGAACATAGAAAAATGCAGGTAAAAATAAAAATAATCATTAATTGATCCCACCACCCCAAGACAACAATGATTACTATTTTTTATTATTTTAAGTACAATTTTATTATCCTGACTCATTTTCTTAACTTTCTACACAAGCATTAAAAATTTTTTGCAGATATCCTTTCATTGAGGGGAAGTCATAAATAACATTTTTTAAGTTAGGCTTATTGAAGTATAATTTATATACAGTAAATTCACTATTTTTAAATGTGCAGTACCATGAGCTTTGGCAAATATATGCCGTTGAGTAACCACCACTGAAAGCAAGATATAGTTTCATCAATATTTTCATCACCCCTAAAAGTTCCCCTATGCCCTTTGTCTGGAGGTAAACATCATATGTAACAGCTGCAAAATATTCTGTTTTGTGTCTATACCATAATTCACTGTTCCTAGGGTTTATATATGAGCAATATCATGTGAATAAAACTTTTTTACATTTTATATTATTTCTTTGGGACAAATCCTCAGAATTAGGATTACTGGGTCAAGGCTTTTTTTAATGTCAGGCTCTTAATACGTACTTCCTATCTGCTTTCCAAAAATGTTTTACCACTTTACACTTCTACCCCCAGTATATGAAGGAAGTGCTTCATGCACATCATGACAGTATAGAATATTCTCATTCTGTAATTTTTCCCAATTTGATATCTGAAAGTGGTATTACATATATTAAATTTGATTGCATTTAAATTATCAGTAAAGTTGGACATTTTTAAAGGTATATCAGTCATTGTAGATCTTTGATGAATTGTCTTTGTCCTTGATTGTGGTCGTAATTTTGAATTACTGACTTTTAAGGGCTTTGTATGCTTTCAGGTTATTAACCCTTTGTCATTCTATTTATTGCAAATATTTTCTCCAGAAAATAAGTTATTTTATATCCTTTCAAATTTTATTTTTATTTTTAAGCACAAAAAAATTCCTTTGGTCCTTCCTGTGTAAATAAGAAAGTATTTCTAATTCCTGTATTCACTGTATAATGCTATACCCATCGGACAAACCTTTTCAATTGTATTTAACTTTGTTGTCTTCAATAATAATGATTTTTCAAATATTTGTCTATATCTCTACAAGTTTTTTGAAGCAAATTAACAGATCAGAACAAAGTTTTTCTCTTATCTTATACCTCATTTGTATTATTTAATAGAATTTGCTGAATCTAGGAAGATGGCATAATAGGAGGTCAACGTGATAACCTCCCCCAACAAACACACTGAAGCAGCAACTATATGTTAAGCAACTCACTCTGAAGACTGACAAACGGACCACCCACAGCTAATGACAAAGAGAAGACCACATTGAGAAGGGTAAAAGAGGCAGAGCTGTGATCTGGATCCAAGCCCTTCTCCCACCCCAGTCTATACGCAGGAGGGAATGAGGTACCAAGGGGTGAGGGGATAAGCCCTGCCTGGTGCTGGGAATCTGCACCAGGAAGATGAGCCTCCATAACATCTGACTTTGAAAGACAGCAGGGCTTACCTCCAGGAACTTTGAAAATCAATGGAGCTTAACTCTGGGAGCTTTGAAAATTTGCAAGGCTTAACTCCAGGAAAGCTGGAGGGGTGTAGGAGGCCGTGCTTCTATTCTTAGAGGGTCAGTATGCTGTATCAATCAGTTTGAGACCCAATACAGAAATAGCAGTTTAAAAAATGCCTGGGTTATATATGAAGGAGCTTTCTTGATTAACTTTGAAACATGTGCTGGAGGGGCAGGGATGTGCAGGAGCTTTCTCTGGGAAGACAGTGTGATCAGGTGCCATTTTTCTTGCCCTCCCTTCACCTAGCTGGCAAGATGCTTGAGGGAGTCAATTCTGACACTCCATGCCAGGACTACTTGCCTGCTCACAGCAGCCACAGCTCAGCCACATCAGGAGAGTGCACACAACCCACACAGGGGATACCCCTGGAACACCTGGGTCTGGTTGCCAGGGGGTATTGTACTTCTGGGCACCACAAGATGCCTACTGCATAAGCAAAGTGCCTTGAAGACCAGAAGACATATCTAATACATAGAAACAAATACAGAAAGCCTGACAAAATGAGGAAGTTGGAGTATATGTTCCAAACAGAAGAAACACCAGACAAAAACCAGAAAAGAACACTGAGTGAAATGGAGATAAACAATCCACCTGATAAAGAATTCAAAATAATGGCCATAAAGATACTTATAGGACTGGAGAAAAGAGTGGATAGCTCAGCAAGAACTTCAACAATGAGAGAGAAAAATATAAAAAAGAACCAGTCAGAGCTAAAGAATACAAAGAAATAACTGAAGTGAAAAATACACTAGAAAAAATCAACAGCAGATTAGAGGATGTAGGAAAATAGATCAACAAACTGCAAGACAAGGTAGTAAAAAGCAACCAAGCTTAACAGCATAAAGAAAAAAGAATGAGAAGATATTAAGCAAAACCAAAACAGTATTTGCATAATAGGGGTTCAGAAGGAGAAACAGAGAAAGAAGCAGAAAACCTATTTCAAGAAATAATAGCTAAAAACTTCCCTTCTATTTCCTATTGAAGGAAATAGACATCCAAGTCCAGGAAGCACAGAGAGCCCCAAACAAGATGAACCCAAGGAGGTCCACACCAAGACACATTAAAAATTTAAATAGCAAAGATTAAAGACAAAGAGAGAACCTTAAAAGCAGCAAAGGAAAAGCAGTTATATACAAGGGAAATCCCATAAGGTTATCAGCTGATTTTTCAGCAGAACCTCTATAGGCCAGAAGAAAGTGCTGTTCTGTATACAAAGTGCTGAAAGGAAAAAAACCTACAATCAAGAATACTCTACCTAGCAATGTTATCATTAATAATTAAAGAAGAAATAGTGTTTTCTAGACAAACAAAACTTAAAGGAGTTTACCACTAAACCACTCTAACAAAAAATTCTAAAGGGACTTCGTTAAGATGAAAAGAAAACACCACAAGTAGAATTAAGAAAATTATGAAAGGAAAAAATTTCACTCGTAAAAAGAAATATATAGCAAAAGTTTAGATAAATTCCTTAAAAGCTGTGTTAAAGACAAAAGTAATATAATCAATTATATCTTAAAAGCTGTGTTAAAGACAAAAGTAATATAATCAATTATATCTTAAAATTAGTTAAGGAAATCACAAAATAAAAAAGTATAAGAAAAGGACATCATATATGCAAGACATAGAGGAGAGGGGAAGAAAAATGAAGTGCTATTAGAATGCATTCAAACTTAAGTGACCCTCAACTTAATATAGACTGCTATATACTTAGGATGTCATATATGAGGAATCCAAGCATAACACTAAAGAAAGCATCATTCATAAGGGAAGAGAGCAAGGGAAGAAGGAAGAGATGCACTACAAAAACAACCAGAAAATAACAAAATATCAGTAACTACATACCTATTAATAATTGCTCTAGATGTAAATGGTCTAAATGCTCCAATCAAAAACATAGGATGGCTGAATGGGTTAAAAAAACAAGACTCATCTATATGCTGCCTACAAGAGACTCACTTCAGACATGAAACACAGTTTGAAAGTAAAGGGATGGAAAAAGATATTCCATGCAAATGGAAGTGAAAAAAAAAAGTTGGGTAGCAACATTGTATCAGACAAAATAGACTTTAAAACAAGATTCTAACAAGAAATAAGGACACGACATAATAAGGGTTCTATTCAGCAAGAAGGTATAACAGTTGTAAATATCTATGCACCCAACATAGGAGCACCTAAATATATAAAGCAAATATTAACAGACAAAAACCCCACTTGCATCAGCAGACCAAAAATGAATAAGGAAACAGTAGCTTTGAATGCCACATTAGACCAAATGGACTTACCAGATATATTCAGAACTTTCCATCCAAAATAAACAAAATACACATGTAACAGAACATACATGGAACATACACATGGAACTCAAGTGCACATGGAATTTTCTCTAGGACAGATTACATGTTAGGCCACAAAACAAGTCTCAATAAATTTAAGAAGACTGAAATCATATCAAGCACCTTTTCCAACCACAACAGTATGAAACTTGAAATCAATTTCAAGAAAAAAATGGAAAAAACACAAATATATGTAGGCTAAACAACATGCTACTAAACAACCAATGAATCAACAAAGGAATCAAAGTGAAAATCAAAAAATACCTGAAGATTAATGAAAACAGAAACTCAATGGTTCAAAATCTTTGGGAGGCAGCAGAACAGTTCTAAGAAGTAAGTTTATGATGATACTAGCCTACATCAAGAAACAAGAAAAATCTCGTATGAACAATCAAACCTTGTACCTAAAGGAACTAGAAAAAGAACAAAGCCTAAAGTTAGAAGAAAGACGGAAATAATAAAGATCAGAGCAGAAATAAAGGAAATAGAAAATTTTTAAAATAGGAAAGATGAATGAAACTAAGAGCTGATAGTTCTTTGAAAAATAAAGAAAATAACAAACCTTTAGCTAGACTCATCAAGAAAAAAGAGAGGACTCAAATAAATAAAATTCAGAAATGAAAGAGAATTTACAGCTGACAGCACAGAAATACAAAGGTGTATAAGAGATTACTATGAAAAATTATATGCCAACAAATCAGACAATTTAGAAGAAACAGATGAATTCCCAGAAACAATCTTCCAAGACTGAACCAGAAGAAACAGAAAATCTGAACAGACCAATTACTAGTAACAAAATCAAATCAATAATCAAAAAACTCCCAACAAACAAAAGTCCGGGACCAGAGGGCTCAGGAGAGTCCTAAAAAACATTTAAAGAAGAGTTAATGTCTATCCTTCTCAAACTATTCCAAGAAATTGAATAAGGAAGGCTTCCAAACTCATTCTAGGAGACCATCATTACCCTAACACCAAGCCAGAAAAAGACACTACAAAAAAAATTACAGACAAATATTCCTGATGAACATGGATGCAAAAATCCTCAGCAAATATTAGCAAACCAAATTCAAAAATACATTAAAAGGATCATTTACCATGACCAAGTGAGATTTATTCCAGAGATACAAGGATGGGTCAATATCCACAAATCAATATATGTCACATTAACAAAAGGAAGGATAAAAATCATATGATCATCTCAATAGATGCAGAAAAATATTTGACAGAATTCAATACCATTCATGATAAAAACTCTCAACAAAGTGGGGATAGAGAGAACGTACTTCAACATAATAAAGGCCATATATGACAAACGCACAGCCAGCATCATACTCATGCCTTTTCCTCTAACATCAGGAACTAAACAAGGATACACACTCTCACCACTCTCATTCAACATAGTACTGGAAGTCCTAGACACAGCAATCAGACAAGAGAAAGAAGTAAAAGGCATCTAAATTGGTAATGAAGAAGTAAAATTGTTTTGCAGATGAAACAATACTATATTTAGAAAGCCCTAAAGACTCCACCAAAACACTATTAGCACTAATAAATGAATTCAGTAACGTTATAGGCTACAAAATCAATATAAAGAAATCTGTTAAATATACTAATAGTGAACTATAATGAATCTATATGTTAATAATGAGCTAGCAGAAAGAGAAATTCAGAAAACAATCTCATTTACAATTGCATCAAAAAGAAAGAAATACCTAGGAATAAATTTAACTGAGGAGGTGAAAGAACTGCACTCTGAAAACTGTAAGACACTGATGAAAGATATAGAAGACAACACAGATAAATGGAAATATATTCCATGCTCATGGATTAGAAGAATTAATATTGTTAAATGGCCATACTATCCAAAACAATCTACAGACTCAATACAATCCCTATCAAAATACCAGTGTCATTGTTCACATAACTAGAACAAATAATCCCAAAATTTGTATGGAACCACAAAAAACCCTAAATAGCTAAATAAATTCTTGAGAAAGAAGGATAAAGCTGGAGGTATCATGTTCCCTAACTTCAAACCACACCACAAAGCTACTGTAAGCAAAACAGTATGGTACTGGCATAAAAATAGACACACATATTAATGGAAAAGAATAGAGAGCCCAGATATAAACCCATGCTTATGTGGGTCAATTCATATATGACAGAGGCAAGACTATACAATGGGGAAAAGACAGTCTTTTTAATAAATGATGTTGAGGAAACTGGACAGCTACATGCAAAAGAATGAAACTGGATTACTGTCTCACACCATAAACAAAAAAAAAAAACTCAAAATGTGTTAAAGACATAAATATAAGACCTGAAACTATAAATCTCCTTAAAGAAAAGATAGGCAGTAAACCCTTTGACATCGCCATTAGCAATTTTTTTCTGAATATGCCTCCCCAGGCAAAGGAAACAAAAGCAAAAATAAACAAGTGGGACTACATCAAACTAAATATCTTCAACACTGAGAAGGAAACCATTAACAAAAAGAAACAGCAACCTGCTGAATGGGAAAATGTATTTACAAATGCTATATCCAACTAGAGGTTGATATTCAAAATATGTAAAGAATTCATTCAACTAACACCAAAAAAATAAATAATCCAATAAAAAACGGGCACAGGACCTGAACAGACATTTTTGCAAAGAAGACATGGATGGCCACCAGACACATGAAAATATGTTCAACATCATTAATCATCAGGGAAATTGAAATCAAAACCAGATTGAGATATCACCTCACACCAGTCAGGTGGCTACTATCCAAAAGACAAGAAATAACAAGTGTTTGGTGAGGATGTGGAGAAAAAGGAAACCTCATACACTGTTGGTGGGAATGTAAATTGGTGTAGCCGCTATGGAAAACAGTATGGAGGTTCCTCATAAAATTAAAAATAGAAATACCACATAACTCAGTAATTCCACTTCTGGGTATTTACCTGAAGAAAACAAAATCACTAATTCAAAATGACATATGCATTCCTAAATTTATTGCAGCATTATTTACAATAGCCAAGATATGGAAGCAACCTAAATATCCATCAATAGGTTAATGGTTAAGGAAGATTTGATGCATACATACAATGGAATATTACTCAATCATAAAAATGAAATCTTGTCTTTTGGAACAATATAGAGGGACCTAAAGGATATTTGCTAAGTGAAATAAGTCAGAGAAAGACAAAATATCATATGACTTCACTTACATGTGGAATCTAAAAAACAACAAATGCACAAATAAACAAATCAGAAATAGACTCATAAATACAGAAAACCTGGTGGTTATCACAAGGGAGGAGGATGGGCAAAAACAGGTGAAGGAGCTAAAGAGGTACAAACTTCCATTTATAAAATAAATAAATCACAGGGGTAAGTACAGCACAGGGAATATAGTCAGCAACATTGTAACAATTTTGTATGGTGACAAGTCATAAATACCCTTATCATGGTGAGCATTTGGTAATGTATAAATTATCAAATCACTATGTTGCACCCCTGAAACTAATATAATATTGTATATCAACTACATTTCAATGAAAAAAAAAACACAGAAAGAACCTACAAAAAAAGTCTACCACCAAATTTATTATTAAGTAAAGAACGAATATCCTGATCACTTAAAAAAAAGGATCAGTGGTTACCAGCAGTTGGAGGGAAGGAGAGGAGGGGTAAATAGTTATAGATCACAGGGCATTTTTAGGGCAGTGAAACTATTCTGTATGATACTATAATGCTGGATACATGACATTAAGCATTTGACAAAACCCATAGAATACACAACACGAAGAATGAACCCTAATGTAAACTATGGACTTCAGTTAATGATAATGTATTAACATTGGTTCAGCAATTGTAATAAATGTACCACACCGATGCAAGATGCTAAAAGGATACACTGTTATTAGTATGCGGGAGTATCCAGAAACTCTCTGCACTGTCTGTTCAATTTTCCTGTAAACCTGAAACTGCTCTAAGAAATAAAGTACATTCATTATATATACGTGTGTGTGTGTGTGTGTGTGTGTGTGTGTGTGTGTGTGTGTGTGTACAAAGGACCCATATGTATAAGTTAACCTCCCCCTACAAAACAGAACCACTCACTGAAAGACCTTGTATTAGCATGAAATAGTCCTCTGCATGGGGTAAGAGTTCGAAAACAGCAGAATAAATGAATGAGAGACTAAGAAAGTGAGAGATAGAGAAAGGCAGGCATACAGAGTTTTATTTTATTAGATTAAAAAATCACAAAGCCATTAGGAACTAGGGGGGAAAAGCAGGAAAGAAATATGGAAAAGGGATGGGTGAAGATCAGAGATAACAAAGGAGAGAAGTAGGTAGAGGAAGCGGAACATCAGGAGTCCCAAAGCCAGGACAAGAAAGAGGTTTCTAAAGACTAGACATTTCTTCATTCGATGACAATTTTCTGGTGCAAGCCTGGAGCCCAGGGGCAAGGGGCTATGGAAGCAACAGGCCAGGTCCCAAGGCTGAGGAGTGGGCAGCAATCTGTGGGCAGAGATGTCTTCCAGCAGGCCTCAAGGATAACCTTAAAGGCTCAACCAGTGGTGTAGGATATGTCTCTAACAGGGTCCCAGTATAGGGCTGGGCAATGGATCACTGAGCATACCTTTGGAACAGGGACATTTGTGGACCACTGTTCACATCATCATTAAAAGTGATGAAGGCACATGACCCCCAGGCAGTGGGGAAGACACATTCAGCCCCAGCACGGGGTCAGTGCCATAGTGGTGGGAGCAAGATGAAGCCCTTCAACATTCCCTTTCTCGAGACCCATGTAGGGAAAAAGCAGCACTGTCACTGTATAAGTGATTATGGACCCAGGGCACTTCATTTCTTGCCAACCTGCTTCTTTCTGGTGGCCTTTTTAATCTTGTTAAAAAGAAAGCCAAAGGATGGATTAAAAATAGCAGCATGAAAGGAAAGACACAGGCTTCATCCAAAACCGCATATTAAACAAAAATATAATTAATAAAACTAATCCTGAAAGAGCAACAGGAAAGAGGACTGTGCCAGACTGCATACACCTGGAGAAAAGAGCAGACATCACAGAACAGAGTAACGTACCAAAGCTGTGACCCAATGGGACCCAAGCCCTTCCCCTACCCCAGCTCACCAGTGGGAGGAAGAGAAATGGAGCAGGGAGGGAGAGGAGGCCTGGGACTGCTGAATACCTAACTCTGGAGATCGGCTCTGGAAGCACAAACCGACATTTCATGGTGCTTGCATGATAATCTTGTGATCTTGGGGTTGGAAAGCTAAGACAGGCAGAATTCTTGGAGAGACTGAGATTCCCCTGCTTGTGGAAAGCAGGGATCCATATCCGGATGCTCTGGGACAAAAGAAAGGCAGGCAGTCTGAGAGACTTCCTAACAAGGAAGCCCTTAGCAAGAGGGCTGCTAAAAGGGCAAGGATTGCATGGAGCTTACTGCTCAGGAGAGAGGACAGGTAGACAAAATTTTCCGGGTGCACTCTGCCCAGCAGGTTGGGAGCTTTGCCATAAACACTCTCATCTTTAAGGATGAAAAAGAAATCTTCCTCCTTAGACAATCTTAAGGTGCTCCAGCTCCCTGGCTGGCTACACAGCTGCAAGGACCCCCTCCGTGATATGCAGCCTACTGCGCCTTTCTCCGGGCCAGCCCCACCTGGCTCACAAACCGGCAAACACTACCCTGGCGTTAGGCCAGCCAGAGAGAACATCTGTCTACAGCAACTACAACCGCAAACCATAGAGGCTGATACCTGTGTGCTCAGCCCACTGGTTCAGGCAGTGGGGACAGGCATAGCAGCCGGGAAGCAGGAAACAGCTCTTTCCTCCCCCCAGGCACCAACACCACTCCCCTGCGACCCCCAACATTGCTTCAGAGGCAGAGCAGCTAAAGGGAGTACAGCTTCTGGGCACTACGGGGTGCTATATACAAATATGAAATGCCAAAGGAACCTGGTTCACAGTAAAATTATTAATACAACTCCTGATAAAAATTTAAGTGATATCGACCTCATGACTCTTCCTGAAAGGGAGTTCAAAACAAGAATCATTAACATACTCATGGAGGTACAGAAAGATATTCAAGAACTCAGGAATGAATTCCAGTTGGAGATCCAATCATTGAAGAGCACAGTGGAAGGTATTAAAAGCAGATTGGATACAGTGGAGGAGACGATAAATGAAATAGAAACTAGAGAAGAGGAATACAAAGAAACTGAGGCACAGAGAGGAAAAAGGATCTCTAAGAATGAAAGAATATTGAGATAACTGTGTGACCAACCCAAACAGAACAATATTTGCATTATAGGGGTACCAGAAGAAGAAGAGAGAAAAAGGGATAGAAAGTGTCTTTGAGGAGGTAATTGCTGAAAACTTCCCCAATCTGGGGAAGGAGATAGTCTCTCAGGCTATGGAGGTGCAACAGATCTCCCAACACAAGGAACCCAAGGAAGACAACACCAAGACATATAGTAATTAAAATAGCAAAGATCAAGGATAAGGACAGACTATTAAAAGCAGCCAGAGAGAGAAATAAGATCACATACAAAGGAAAGCCCATCAGGCTATCATCAGACTTCTCAACACAAACCTTATAGTCCAGAAGGGATTGGCATTATGTATTTACTGCAATGAAGCAGAAGGGCCTTGAACCAAGAATACTTATCCAGCAAGACTATCATTTAAATTTGAAGGACAGATTAAACAATTCCCAGATAAGCAAAAGCGGGGAGAATATACCTCCCACAAACCATCTCTACAGTGTATTTTGGATGGCCTGCTATAGATGGAAGTGTTCTAAGGTTTAATAGCTGTCACCAGGAGTAATAAAACCACAGTAAAGAACGTAGAACAGCTAATTACTAAGCAAATGCAAAATTAAATTAACTATCCCCAAAGTCAATCAAGGGACAGACAAAGAGTACAGCATATGATACCTAACATATAAAGAAAGGAGGAGGAAGAAAAAGGAAGAAGAAAAAAAAAAGAACCTTTAGATTTTGTTTGTAATAGCATATTAACTTAGTTAAGTTAAACCCTTAGATAGTAAAGAAGTTAACTTTGAACCTTTGGTAACCATGAATCTAAAGCCTGCAGTGGCAATAAGCACTACCTATCCATAATCACCATAAATGTAAATTGACTGAATGAACCAATCAAAAGACACAAAGTCACTAAATGGATAAAAAGACAAGACCCATCTATATGCTGCTTACAAGAGACTCACTTTAAACCTGAAGACATACACAGACTAAAAGTGAAGGGATGGAAAAAGATATTTCATGCAACTAATAGGCAGAAAAAAGCAGGAGTTGCAGTACTTGTATCAGACAAAATAGACTTCGAAACAAAGAAAGTCACAAGAGATAAATAAGGACATTATATAATGATAAAGGGGTCAGTCCAACAAGAAGATATAACCTTATAAATATCTATGCGCCCAACACAGGATCACCTACATATGTGAAACAAATACCAACAGAATTAAAATGGGAAATAGAATGCAATGCATTCATTCTAGGAGACTTCAACACTCCACTCACTCTGAAGGAGAGATCAACCAGACAGAATATAAGTAAGGAGAGAGAGGCACTGAACAATACATTAGAACAGATGGACCTAACAGACAACTACAGAACTTTACACCCAAAAGCAGCAGAATAAACATTCTTCTCAAGTGCACATGGAACATTTTCAAGAATAGATCATATACTAGGCCACAAAAAGAGCTTTGGTAAATTCAAAAACATTGAAATTGTAACAACCAGTTTCTCAGACCACAAAGGTATGAAATTAGAAATAAATTACACAAAGAAAATGAAAAATCCCACAAACACATGGAGGCTTCACAACATGCTCCTAAATAACCAATGGATCAATGACCAAATAAAAACAGAAATCAAGCAATATATGGAGACAAATGAAAACAATAATTCAACACCACAAAATCTGTGGGAAGCAGCAAAGCTGTGCTAAGAGGAAAGTATATTGCAATACAGGCCTACCTCAGGAAAGAAGAACAATCCCATATGAGCAGTCTAAACTCACAATTAATGAAACTAGAAAAAGAAGAACAAATGAGGCCCAAAGTCAGTAAGAGCAGGGACATAATAAAGATTAGAGCAGAAATAAATAAAATCAAGAAGAATAAAACAGTAGAAAAAAATCAATGAAAGGAAGAACTGGCTCTTTGAGAAATAAACAAAATAGATAAACCCCTAGCCAGACTTTTATCAAGAACAAAAGAGGGTCTACTCACATAAACAGAATCAGAAATGAGAAAGGAAAAATCACTATGGACACCACAGAAATACAAAGAACTATTAGAGAATACTATGAAAAATTATATGGTAACAAACTGGATAACCTAGAAGAAATGGAAAACTTTCTAAAAAAATACAACCTTCCAAGGCTGACACAGAAAGAAACAGAAAATCTGAAAAGGCCAATTTCCAGCAACAAAATTGAACTGGTAATCAAAAACCTACCTTAGAACAAAACCCCTGGAGCAGATGGCTTCACTGCTGAATTTTATCAAACATTTAGTGAAGACCTAATACCCATCCTCCTAAAAGTTTTCCAAAGTGTAGAAGAAGAGGGAATACTTCCAAACTCATTCTATGAGGCCAGCATCACTCTAATACCCAAACCGGGCAAAGACACCACAAAAAAAGAAAACTACAGACCAATATCCAGGATGAACATAGATGCAAAAATACACAACAAAATATTAGCAAGCCAAATTCAAAAATACATCAAAAAGATCATCCATCATGATCAAGTAGGATTTATTCCAGGGATGCAAGGATAGTACAACATTCAAAAATCCATCAACATCATCCACCACATCAACAAAAAGAATGACAAAAACCACATGATCATCTCCATAGATACTGAAAAAGCATTTGACAAAATTCAACATCCATTCATGATAAAAACTCTCAACAAAATGGGTATAAGAGGGCAAGTACCTCAACATAATAAAGACCATATATGACAAACCCACAGCCAACATTATACTCAACAGTGAGAAGCTGAAAGCTTTTCCTTTAAGATCAGGAAAAGAGAAGGAGGCCCACTCTCCCCACTTCTATTCAACATAGTACGGGAGGTCCTAGCCACGGCAATCAGACAACACAAAGAAATAAAAGGCATCCAGATTGGCAAGAAAGAAGTTAAACTGTCCCTGTTCGCAGATGACATGATATTGTACATAAAAACCCCTAAAGAATCCACTCCAAAACTACTAGATCTAATATCTGAATTCAGCAAAGTTGTGGGATACAAAATTAATATGCAGAAATCTGTGGCATTCCTATACACTAACAATGAACTAGCAGAGAGAGAAATCAGGAAAACAATTCCATTCACAGTTGCATCAAAAAGAATAAAATACCTAGGAATAAACCTAATGAAGGAAGTGAAAGACCTATACTCTGAAAACTACAAGACACTCCTGAGAGAAATTTTAAAAAATACCAATGAATGGAAACACATCCCGTGCTTATACATAGGAAGAATTAATATTGTAAAAATGGCCATCCTGCCTAAAGCAATCTACAGATTCAATGCAAATCTTATCAAAATACCAACAGCATTCTTCAATGAACTAGAGAAAATCATTCTGAAATTCATATGGAACCACAAAAGATGCCGAATAGCCAAAGCAATCCTGAGAAGGAAGAATAAAGTAGGGGGAATTACACTCCCTGACTTCAAGCTCTACTACAAAGCCACAATAATCAAGACACTTTGGTACTGGCACAAAAGCAGACCCATAGACCAATGGAACAGACTAGAGAGCCCAGATATAAACCCAACCATATATGGTCAATTAATACACGATAGAGGAGCCGTGGATATTCAATGGGGAAATGACAGCCTCTTCAACAGCTGGTGTTGGCAAAACTGGACAGCTACATGTAAGAGAATGAAACTGGATTATTGTTTAACCCCATACACAAAAGTAAACTTGAAATGGATCAAGGACCTGAATGTAAGTCATGAAACCATAAAACTCTTAGAAGACAACATAGGCAAAAATCTCCTAAATCTCATGAGCAACTTCTTCATGAACGCATCTCCTCGAGCAAGGGAAACAAAAGCAAAAATGAACTCATGGGACTTCATCAAACTAAAAAGTTTCTGTATGGGAAAGGACACCATCAACAGAACAAAAAGGCATCCTACAGTATGGAAGAATATATTTGTAAATGACATATCTGACAAGGGGTTAACATCCAAAATATGTAAAGAACTTAGACACCTCAACACCCAAAAAGCAAATAACCCGATTAAAAAATGGGCAGAGGATATGAAGAGACAGTTCTCCAAAGAAGAAATTCAGATGGGCAACAGACATGAAATGATGCTCCACATCACTAATCATCAGGAAAATGCAAAATTAAAACCAAAATGAGATATCACCTCACACCAGGATAAAGGGGAACCCTCCTACACCAGTGGTGGGAATGTAAGCTAGTTCAACCATTGTGGAAAGCAGTATCGACTTTCCTAAAAATAGAAATACCATTTGACTCAGGAATCCCACTCCTTGGAATTTACCCAAAGAATACAACTTCTCAGATTCAAAAAGACAGATAAAGAATGCAGCAGCCCAGTTTGAAAAAGACATATGCACCCCTATGTTTATCGCAGCACTATGTACAATAGCCAAGAAATGGAAGCATCCTAAGTGTCCATCAGCAGATGAATGGATAAAGAAGAGGTGGTACATATACACAATGGAATATTATTCAGCCATAAGAAGAAAACAAATCCTACCATTTGCAACAACATGGATGGAGCTAGAGGGTATTATGCTCAGTGAAATAAGCCAGGCGGAAAAAGACAAATATCAAATGATTTCACACATCTGTGGAGTATAAGAACAAAGAAAAAACCTGAAGGAACAAAACAGCCGCAGACTCACAGAATCCAAGAATGTACTAGCAGTTACCAAGGGAAAGGGACTGGGGAGGATGGGAGGGAAGGGAGGGACAATGGGGAAAAAGGGGCATTACGATTAGCAGACATAATGTGGCAGGGGAGCACGGGGAGGGCTGTACAACATAGAGAAGACAAGTAGTGATTCTATAGTATCTCACTATGCTGATGGACAGTGACTGTAATGGGGTATGTGGTGGGGACTTGATGATGGGGGGAGTCTAGTAACCATAATGTTGCACATGTAATTGTAGATTAATGGTACGAAAAAAAAAAGACATATGCACCCCTATGTTTATTGCAGCACTTTTTACAATAGCCAAGATATGGAAGCAACCTAAGTGTCCATCAACAGATGAATGGATAAAGAAGAGGTGGTACATATACACAATGGAATACTATTCAGCCATAAGAAAGAAACAAATCCTACCATTTGCAACAACATGGATGGAGCTGGAGGATATTATGCTCAGTGAAATAAGCCAGACAGAGAAAGACAAGTGCCAAATGATTTCCCTCATTTGTGGAGTATAATGACGAAGCAAAACTGAAGGAACAAAATAGCAGCAGACTCGGAGACTCCAAGAAGGAACTAGTGGTTACTGAAGGGGAGGGGTGGGAGGGTGGGTTGGGAGCGAGGGAGATGGGGATTGAGGGAAATTATGTTTAGTACACATGGTGTAGGGTGTCACGGGGAAGACAGTGTAGCACAGAGAAGGCAAATAGTGAATCTGTGGCATCTTACTGCACTAAAGGGCAGTGACTACATTGGGGTATGGGTGGGGACTTGATAATATGGGTAAATGTAGTAACCACATTGCTTTTTCATGTGAAACCTTCATAAGAGTGTATATCAATAATACCTTAATTAAAAAAATTAAAAAAAGAAAGAAAAGAAAGCCACAGGACCAAAAGCAAGTCACTTGTGTTTGGCCAGGTAAAAACTGGAACTTACTGCCTGGCCTGATTACAGTCCCAACCTCCCCAGACATGCAGTCTGCACAGCCTGTCAGGAATTTTCTGGTCAGCACCAAGGAGGTGATGTGTCCCATGAGTCCTCTCCATCACCCTCAACCAAAGGCTGCTGAGTTACCTGCATGACAAGGCCCCTGCTCTTCCCCAAAGGGAAGGTGACCTTGTCTGAAACAAACCCTTCTTTTCTTTGGGCAATAACTCCTTGCTCCAGCCTCCTTCTTATGAAAACCTTCCATTTTGTACAGCTCCTCAGTGTCCCTCTGCTTGCTGGATGGGACACAGCCTGATTCATGAATCACTTATTAAAGCCCATTAGATCTTCAAATTTACTTGGTTGAATTTTCTTTTTTAACACTACTCACATGTCTCCAGTGAAGGTAGGTCAAGCTCTTCAGTGGTCCTGGCCTCCCCGAGCAGCTCCTTGTGGGTCAGGGGCCACTCACCACAGGGCCCTTTTCACTGAATTACTGGCCCCATCTCTCCTGTACACAAAGGAATGTTTGTCTTCATGCTCAGCTGTAGACTGATGTGTGGACTTCAGGCTGTCAGAGCAGTTGCCCTCTGGTCCCAGATGTACCAGTGCCTTCTCTCCTGGGTCTTCTGAGAACTGCCAGCCAGGCACTGACCTTGGGAGGCCTTAGGAGCCTTGGGGACTACTCAGCATGGCCATCCTGGCTCTTCTGCTTCTCCTCCTCTGAGTAGTCCCTTCGTCAGTATCAGAGTCAGAGGCCACCTCAACCTCTGTGTCTGACTGTCCCCTGGATACTCACCATCTTAGAGTCCTCTGTGAAACTTCCAGAAGTCGCCTGGTAAACTTCACCTTCCTCTGCCTCCAGGAGCCCAGAAAGCTGGTTCCTCAAGGTCGTACGGCCAGAGGAGACTGAGGTTTCACCAACAGCCCCTCACCATCCTGGTTCTTAAGCTAAGCCCCCAACACCACTAGCTTCAGGGGTAGCCAAGAAGCCAGCCTGACCTGGTTCTCAATTCCGTTTCTCCACTTAACATGTGAATTTGAAAAGTTATTTCAACTTCCTTAGTTTCCTAATGTATAAAATGACACTAAAACACGTGAGGGAGCTATTCTGAGTATAATAAAAATGGCTGTGTAAAAAAGGGCTCAGAATTCACTTTCAAAATAAATACCATTTTTAACAATAATAATAATAAACAAGCAAAATATTCAATAACTTGCACCTTGAAAAAAGTCAGACCACCCTGCGTTTGATTTCTGACTCATCCTCTGTAACTCCAGGAGGATGTTCCCAGCCTGGGTCAAATAAACCTGTGAAGCTGAAATCAGTCAACGGGGGAAAAAATCTTTATTTGGAGGCCTGGCTCTGCTCACCTCTCTCCTGGCTGCTGCTCTCGCTACACCACTACTCTTGGGACCCTGCCCTCTCCACTCACCCCTTGTAAACACCTACTGAATATGGAGATAAACTAAGGCCCAGCGAGAGATTCTGGAAATACTGCAATTTTACCCACATCCTTCAAGTGGCTAAGAGGTCTTTAGCTATGTGTTATAAGTTAAGAAATAGGTTGATGTTCAAATGAGATACACTCGTTCATTAATTCATTCAATCAGCAATTACTGGGCACCTATTGTGTGCCTAGACAATGAGGAAACTGTAGTGGACAAATCAAAGGTCCTAATAGAGATTGTATTTTAGAAGAAAGCAGACAATAAACAAATAGATACATAATAGGCTGTCAGACAGGAATTAAGTATAAGAGAAAAAAAGCAGAGAAAATAGAGGGTGTGTTATTTTTGATAAGGTAACATTTAAGCAGCATCCTCAAGGAAATGAGGCAGGAGCAGTGCACGCATGGGAGAGGTACCCGAATAAAAACAGGGCAAAGGCCCAGGGTGGGAGCAGCATATTCTGTCAAAGAAAAGTTCCCAAAGTGATGGAGGAAGGGCAGTTAAAGGAGGAGAGAGCAGAGAGACACCTACAGCCCAATTACCTGGGTGTGGGTAGGGACTTCACTCTCTAAGATGTTAGGAAGCCTTTGGAGGGTTTTGAGCAGGCACAGGTTGTTATCGATTTGATTTCCGTTTTAACTGGATGGCTCCAGGTAGCTGTTTAGTGAATAATCCAGAGGAGGATGTGGTAGACAGCCTCTAACATGGTTCCCAAGAATCCCTGCCTTGTGAGTGTGCCCGCGATACTGTGATTTATAATAAGAAATACGTATATTGGTCTTAGATCCATTCCTGGCACAGAGCTCCTAAAACCCTTGAATTTCCTAAATGATAAGCGTGATAAAGGTGCCTTTTGTTATTCATAACAAGTCCCTTCCAACCTCACCTCATTTGTTAATAAGGTGGCTTTGGAAAAACCCCTAGGTAACCTGAGGATGGGGGCTGGTTGCCAAGGGAAACAAACTTGATTGGAGGGTGGGAACTTTCAGCCCCACCCCCACCTCTAAGGTTGAGAGGCCAGAGATTGAATTCAATCACCAACAGCCCATGAGTTCATCAACCATGCCTATGTAAGGAAGCCTCCATAAAAACACAAAAGGATGGGGTTCAGAGATCTTCTGGGTGGGTGAACACGAGGAGCTGGGAGGGTGGTGTACCCAGAGAGGGCATGAAAGCTCGGTGCCCCTTTCCCCATACCTTACTCTATGCATCTGTTCTATCTGGCTATTCCTGAGTCATATCCTTTTATAATAAACCAATAATCTAGTAAATAAACGTTCTCCTGAATTCTGTGAGCCTCTGCAGCAAATTAATCAAACCAGAGCAGGAGGATGGGAACCTCCAATTCATAGCCGGTTGGTCAGAAGCATTGATGACAATCTGGATTTGTGATTGGCATCCAAAGTGGGGCAGGGGATTGTCTTGTGGGACTGAGCCTTTAACCTGTGGGATCTGGTGCTATCCCCAGATAGTGTTGGAGTTGAGTTAAATAAATTGATATTGTAAAGAATTGCTTGATGTGGAGAAAATCACACATGTGGTATCAGAAGGGCTGTGGGTGTGGCAGTAGCATGAGAATAAAGAAACATGCAAGAAGAAGTGAGCTTTTCCTCTATGCCCTTGTATAATCTCTTGAGTGTGGGCTGGACCTAGTTACTTGCTTCTCACAAATAGAATACTGCAAAAGTAACGCTATATTACTTCCAAGATTAGGTTAAAAAAGACTGTGACTTCCTTCTCACTCTCTCTCACTCGCTCTCCCTCTTAGAACCTTTACTAGGGGGAAGCCAGCTTCCTTGTTAGGGGCAGTCCTGCAGAGAGGTGTGTGTCCCATCCCTGTCTCCCCACTCCCACCCCCACTCCATCCCCCCACCCCCCGACCCCGCGTGACAAGCACTGACACCACCAGCCAACAGGCAGTGAGGACCTGAGGCCCTCTAACAGCTGTGTGAGAACTTGGAAGAGCTCCCCCCAGGGGGAGCTTTGGGATGACTGCATCGCTTCCGTCTCCTTGACTGCAGCCTCCAGGGAGACCCCTGAGTCAGTGGACCCTGCGAAGTTGTGCCTGGATTCCTGACCCTCAGGAACTGTGAGATAATAAATGTTTATTGTTTTAAGCATCTAAGTTTGGGGGTGATTTGTCATGCAGCAATAGGTAACCAATACAGAGGGCAAGTTTGAAAGCAAGAAGACCAGGCTCTGTAGGACACTGAAATGGTCCATCCAGGCTAGTGATAATGGTGGCTTAGATTAGCATGTAACAGAGGTGGTGGTGAGAAGTGGTTGAATCAAAGATAACTTTTACAAAGTACGTGGCACCTAGTAGACACTGAACAAATGCTCCTACCATGTCTATTCTTTTGCAAGGCCTAGAATTTCTGGAAAGACTGAATCAATTGGTCCTGTTTGGGAGATGCCATGATATAGTAACAGGTCATGTGGCAGAGTCCAAATGACTCGAAAATATCTACATCCCTGCTCTGGGTTGAATTGTGTACTCCATTCCCCACAGAAAGGGTGGATTGAAGTTCAAATCCCAGGACCTCACAATGTGACCTTATTTGGAAATAGGGTCCTTGTAGATGTAATTAGTCAAGATGCGGTCATGTTAGAGCAGGAGGGGCCCCTAATTGAATATAGCTGGTATTCTTATAAAAGGCAGCCATGCGACAACAGAGATACGAGAAGCTCATCTGAAGACGGAGGCAGAGATTGGAGTTATACTGCCACAAGCTTCAGAACACCACGGATTGATAGCTAGCACCAGACACTAGGAAGAGGCAAGGACGCGTTCTCCCCTGCAGGCTCTAGAATGAGCACAGCCCTGCCAACGCCCTGATTTGGGGCTTCTAGACTCCTGCACAGAGGGAACTAGTTTTTGTTATTTAAAGCCAGTCCGTTTGTGGTCCTTTGTCATGGCAGCCCTAAGAAACTAATAAAATACCTATAAATGGCCTTCCTTCTCCACCCACTGCCTCCTTAGGTTGGAAGATACCAGAGTCAACCATCAACTCTCATCCTTCAACCCCAACACACAGTTCCATTTTCATAAAGATGGTTAGAGAACACTTTCTGGCAATGACAATAGTGATTTACTTTTCCTTTGTTGTTTCCAATACACGAAAGATGAGTCTCTGCTGAACACACCAGAAATCTTTCCAATTAATGCTGCGAATGGGTGACCAGCCTCTGGTTCTCTCCATGGGAAATGAGGCCACCAAGTGAAAGTTGTCAGTAAGGGATTTATGTTTTAGTAGCTTGTTTAATTATGATACAACCATGACTGTCGCTTGCACAGGAATTTAGCGTGCAAGATTTACAGCTCTTAGAGCAATTTGGCTTTTGTTTTCTCACAGATCCTTGTTTCTGATGTTTTATCGGACTATCAATGTCTGTTAGGTTATGTCAGACTGCCCCCTACTGCTTCAGTCCCAGCATCTCATCCTGGCTGCTACTGTGAACTAGTTTTCAGAATTTTTTTGCCAGGGTCTGTAAACCTGCCCACTCTCATGCCCCAGGGAACACTGAGCACATTGGAATGGTGTGAGGGCAGTGGAGGGGGTCTTATTTTTTTCTTTTAATAAAATCACTGAACAATCACAAAATATTTGTATATATATTTGTTTCAAAACACACCATCTGAGTGGCTTAAGCCTGCAAGAGAAATTAAGTTTCCAGAATAAAAACAGATCGGGTTATTTTCTTTCTTATTTCATGAGGGCGGCAAACACCTTCAAGAGATATACTCTCTTTTCATGATATGACAACAGGGGAATTTTTTTTTTCAAGAGAAGCTGATGAAACTTTAACTAATCCAACCACTCAGGGGAAAGAATATTATGAAAGGGGCCTCAAAGGAAGGGTGGGATTTCTTTTCTGCTTCAGAGATGTTGATGAGCAATGCTGTGAGAAGGCGGCCTGCGGGAGGAGGTCAGAGTGCTGCAAACACAGGCGGTGGGATGCAGGGCAGGCTGGGCACCCGGAGTACAGCCTCTCTCTGCTGTCCTGTCCACCCTGGGCACGGGGATGGGCAGCCAATAGCCAAAGAAAATGACAGCATGTCAGGGAAAGGGTGTAGGAATATATTAGTAAGGAAAGGATAGGGAACCTGAAAATGAGTGTTTGCGCAAATCTAGTCTCAAGGTATTTGAGGAGAGCTCCAAAAGCAAAGCTGATCACTCAAAACAAATGCCCCTAACTCCGTGATAGTGGCTTATTAAAAAAAAAAATGACCTCGTGGCTGAGCAGCTCCCCTAAGTCCCAATCTTTCCTTTCTCATTCCCAACCTGCATCGTTTCAGCTGTACCCCGCTCCAGCTCTTCCCACGGATGCCTAGCCTAGCTAATCTGATCCTCAGAACTGTGCTTCTATGCGACCACATGCAGCCTCGTTCCACCGATGTGTGGCGTTTGGGCATACACAGCAGTCCTTTAACTAGCTCTCAGGAGAGTCCACTTTCCTGTGACCTGTGTCACTTCGGGGCTTTGTTCACAGCTCTGACCCACAAGCACACACCTTTATTCTCTCTGCATCTGCCTTGTGTCCTGTTCCTGGCTGGGCTGGAAGCTTCTAGAAGGGAAGAGGGGCATTCTTTTTCTCTGCCTGCACTGTTAGGCACTCCTTGGCCTGTGCTGGGGATGGTGCTCTCTCCCAGGACTTAACAAAGGACAGCAAGGATGGGAGGGGCGGGGGACAGGGAATGTCACTGGAGAACATTTGTCCTTATTGCACTGTGCCAGACAAAACTAAAACCTAGTCCATAAAAGAATTTTGTTACCTTGCATGGTCCTGAGACCCAGCTGCTATCTTTGGCTCTCCTCCATTTCTCACTCCCATTCATAAATTCTTTAGAGAAGGCCACGTGCTGTTTCCTCGCAGAGCAGATCAGGCTGTGCTCCAATCCAGAATGACCTTGGATTTAGGTACAGGTGGCTAGAAGGGCCCTGGACAGTCTGTCTGCCCTCTCTAGCTCTCCCTATCTAACCATCCCCACCCAAATCAATAAATCACATGCTGAGCCTCTCTGAAGGTCCGACATCATGCCAGAAGCCAGAGGATCACAACAGCTACTAAGCTCTTAGTACTCAGGTTTAGCATTCACAGCAGTCCCGGAGGCTCATGACCTAGAGCAACGTGTCCCTCGCTGAGTCCCAGATCTGAATGACACCAGTGTTTGGGGGACAGTCACTTAGTAAGTGAGCATAGTTAGCCTAGTTGGTGATCCTAAAAACACAATGTTGTTATTATTTTCTCAATTTACCATACATGAGGTACTGCCCTGAGCCCTTTCTATATGTTCTCATTTAACCATGATTGTAACAACCTTATTCCCATTTTAAAGACGAGAAAACTAAGATTCAAAGAGGTTAAGAAATTTGCTCAAGATCATGTAACTCGCCAGTGTGACTGACAAGACCTCAAAGCTAGTTGGTGAGACCTAAGCAAGATCACAGAGTGAGTCAGAGTGACTGAGAGAGACCAGAGTTAGGATGACCGGACAGATCACAGACTGGCTGATCAGAGATTTGACCGCAGGTCGGTCTGACTCGGAAGCTCAGGCAGCGAACCACCTCTGTCCTGCCCCCCGTGTCATCCTCTCCCCGCTTCAGGCCTGCAGCAGTGAGCATGGGGCCGTCAGAATCCTGTTACCGTGTGAAAATGGTCCCGGGATCTGGAGATACCTTGCAAAGGTGGTGGTGCCAGCATACACAAAGGCTGCACTTGGCTCTGGGTACAAATACAAATCTGGAAAAGGCCAGGAGCCTGAATTAAAACAAGTCTACTTTTATAATTTAGAGAATTTTGTAAGATCTGGGGTGCCAAGTGTTTTATACACACATTGAAACAGAGGTCTATCTACAGATATATATACTATATATATATCTGTGTATATATAATATATACATTGGTATATAGAGATAAGACAGTTCCTACTCTCTAGAATATAACACCATTAGCATCCTGTGAAAAAGAACAATTAGAAACTAAAGCTTGAAGTGGTGACCAGGTACTAAATGTGTTCAGGAATAGAAGTGCATTGAAGCACTCAGAGAATGTGCCTGAGGCCTTAGATGATGAACATAATTTAGGTGGGTGGAAAGAAAAAGGAGAACTTTCAGGCTCAGAGGCATAAAAAAGCATAACAGACACAGGGAATTTTAACCTGGATCATAAGTACAATGGGATCAGAAACTGTGCCTTAGCTTGTTGTACAGTCATATCTCCAAAAGCTAGTACATGGTAGGCACTCAGAAATGATATGGTTATGAAATAAAAAAGGGGAGAGGAAAAGAGGCAGTGGTAGAGGGGAGCAAGACAGAAAACTCTAATGAAGAAAGAAAAAGGAGTAATGTCTGACCACAGAAGAATGAGTGTGTTGGCAGCGAAGGGGAATAAGCATGGTAAGACTGTGTGCAGCAAAGGTAGGAAGGGCTTTGACCAAAGTTGGGGCAAAAAGTCTGATTTAAAGAAGTAGGCAAGACAGAAGCAGATGGAGCACCCACAGGCCCTTGAGCATTAGCAGAAGCATGTTAAAAGGCATGGCATAAGGATGAGCATGTCAGCAGTGTGAAGGCCAGATGGGACAGGACACAGGCTGGAGGCTGGCAGAGTCCTTAGGAAGCCACCATGGAGTCTAGACACGAGGAAAGATGAGTCAAGTTTGGCCTGTGGGAATGGCAGAGGGAATGGGAAGGGGGGTAAAAACCTGGAGAGCCTGTTGAAAAGGCAAAAGCTACACACTGTTGGTAACAGCTGGGAGAGTGGGTATACATGAGAAACAGGTCAAAATTCCAAGTGGGGAGCCTAAAAGAGTAGGGGTAACACACACAGAAAAAGGGAAATTAACATGGTTTAAGATGAACAGAAGGAGATACCAAGCTTGTGTGCAATATGTAACTTTAGAAAGCTCGGATGTAGATCTAAATCTAGAAATGACGTTCTTCACAGTAGAGAGTCCAAAAATGTGTTTGTGGTTTCATACATGGGTTTGTAGGGTCAACATATATGGTGTAGCCACTAAGCCACTTTAATTGAACTACAGAATTTCAGAAACACAGTATACAGCAGTGTTTGTCTACTAGCATCTGCTAAAATAACCTCTAGTGAAAATAGCTCAATCCTCTTTCTTTTGGAGGACTCTGTTTATTAAAAAGTTTTCCCAATACTGGTATATTTTGGCAAAATGAAGCCCATTTAAGCATAAATTTGCGATCTTACAAAATAGGTGAGAAAGACACTCCTACTCTTCCGATATGCATTCTCCCCTTCTTCCTTGGGAATAAAAAAAATGTAATGGGGGAGTTCCGGGAAGATGGCGGCACGAGCAAGGCAGTGGAAATCTCCTCCCAAAACCATATAAATCTATGAAAATACAGCAAATACAACTACTCCTAAAAGAGAGACCAGAATTTACAGAACAGCGCACAGCCTGCATCTACACCTGAGAGGACTCGGCACCCCGGGAGGTGGGTAAGATACGGAGCCACGACCCGGTGGGACCCAAGCACTCCCCCACCCCAGCACACGAGCGGGAGGAGAGGACAGAGCCGGGAGGGAGTGGAAGTACACCCCGCGAAATAGCCAGCCCTGGTGATCTGCACTGGGAGCGCTGACACACACCACATGGTGCATCGGATATTGGAGAGGCAGAAGGTGCAGGTTTTGAGTGGGGAATGCACACAGGTCTGTGCAGCCAGCGCCCCGGACAAGAGAAAAGCGCGCGCTGTCTTTAGTGGTCTTGGAGAGGTGGGGGGCCCAGCAAGGGAACACAATTGGCCGGGCACGCTCAGCCAAGCGGGCTGGGAGTCCTGAGGAATTTGGGACCCCTTGGCTGGCGACTGGGAAAAGGTAGCCACACTGAAACCTTACACAGAGGACAACAGCCTCCCATTTGTTCCCGCCCCGGCCAGAGCTACAAAGAGCTGCACGGCTGTGGCCACGGAATAGTGGAGCAACAGCACCACCTACAGCATCCTTACAGAATCGACTCCCTGTGGGCATTGCTTTTTTTTCCCTTTCTTTTCTTTCTTTTTTTTCTCTTTTCTTTCTCTTCCTTTTTTTTTTTTGTTTTTTTGTGTTTTTTTTTTAAGTCTTAAAGAGCCCAGCTGACATACGTGGCACCTACCAGCAACCACTTCTATCGCCATGAAAAGACAGAGGAATATGGTACAGACAAAGATCACCCAGACCCAGACAACATCTGAGAGGGAAAATGAAGGGATGCAAATGCACAATCTTCCTGAAGAAGAATTCACAATAAAAGTCATAACCATGCTGATGGATCTACAGAGAAATATGCAAGAGCTGAAGGAGGAAGTGACAGAAGTCAGGAAAGACAAAGGAGAAATTAGACAAGCCATTGATTGGCTTAGCAGCAGACTGGACGAGATGCAAGAGACTGTTAATGTAATAGAAATCAGAGAACAGGAATACAGAGCAGCTGAGGCAGAGAGAGATAAAAGGATCTCTAGAAATGAAAGAATATTAAGAGAACTGTGTGACCAATCCAAACGGAACAATATTCGCATTATAGGAGTACCAGAGGAGAAGACAGAGAAAAAGGGATAGAAAGTGTCTTTGAAGAAATAATTGCTTAAACTTTCCCACGCTGGGTAAGGAAATAGTCTCACACTATATGAAAGCCCACAGATCTCCTAACACAAGGGACCCAAGGAAGACAACACCAAGACACATAAGAACTAAAATGGCAAAGATCAAAGATAAAGACAGAGTATTAACGGCAGCTAGAGAGAGAAAAAAGATAACCTACAAAGGAAAACCCATCAGACTATCATCAGACTTCTCAACAGAAACCTTAAAGGCCAGAAGAGAATGGCATGATATATTTAACATTATGAAACAGAAGGGCCTCGAACCAAGAATATTGTATCCAGCACGATTATCATTTAAATATGATGGAGGGATTAAACAATTTCCAGACAAACGAAAGTTGAGAGAGTTTGCCTCTCATAAACCACCACTACAGGATATCTTAAATGGACTGCTCTAGATGGAAGCACTCCTAAGGCTAAAAAGATGTCACCAAAGAAAATAAAATCATAGCAAAGAAAGCAGACCATCCAAATACTAACTAAAGGAAAAGAATAAAACACCTAGTATATAAAGAATGGAGGAGGAAGAATAAGAAGGGAGAGAAATAAAGAATCATCAGACTGTGTTTACAATAACTTAACAAGAAAGGTAAGTTAGATTGTTAGATAGTAAAGAAGCAACCCTTGAACCTTTGGTAACCACGAATCTAAAGCCAGCAATGGCAATAAGTACATATCTATCGATAATCACCCTAAATATAAATGGACTGAATGCACCAAAGGACACAGAGTAATACAATGGATAAAAAAGCAAGACCCATCTATATGCTGCTTACAAGAGACTCACTTCAAACCCAAAGATATACACAGACTAAAAGTGAAGGGATGGAAAAAGATATTTCACGCAAACAACAAGGAGAAAAAAGCAGGTGTTGCAGTACTTGTATCAGACAAAATAGACTTCAAAACGAAGAAAGTCACAAGAGATAAAGAAGGACATTACATAATAATGAAGCAGTCAGTCCAACAAGAGGATATAACCATTATAAATATATATGCACCCAACACAGGAGTGCCGGCATATGTGAAACAAATACTGACAGAATTAAAGGAGGAAATAGAAAACAATGCATTCATTTTAGGTGACTTCAACACACCACTCACTCCAAAGGACAGATCAACCACACAGAAAATACGTAAAGACACAGAGGCACTGAACAGCACACTAGAACAGATGGACCTAACAGACATCTACAGAACTCTACACCCAAAAGTAACAGGATACACATTCTTCTCAAGTGCACATGGAACATTTTCCAGAATAGACCACATACTAGGCCACAAAAAGTACCTCAGTAAAGTCAAAAGTATTGAAATTCTACCAACAAATTTCCCAGATCATAAAGGTATAAAACTAGAATTAAATTTTAGAAAGAAAACAAAAAGGCTCACAAATACATGGACACTTAACAACATTCTCCTAATTAATCAATGGGTGAACGACCAAATCAAAACAGAAATCAAAGAATATATGGAGAAAAATAACAACAACAACACAAAGCCACAACTTCTGTGGGACGCAGCAAAGGCAGTTCTAAGAGGAAAGTATATTGCAATCCAGGCCTATTTAAAGAAGGAAGAACATTCCCAAACGAATAGTCTAAAGACACAATTACTGAAATTGGAGAAAGAAGAACAAATGAGGCCCAAAGTCACCAGAAGGAGGAACATAATAAAGATCAGAGAAGAAATAAATAAAATTGAGAAGAATAATACAATAGAAAAAAAATCAATGAAACCAAGAGCTGGTTCTTTGAAAAAATAAACAAAATAGAAAAACCCCTAGCCAGACTTATTAAGAGAAAAAGAGAATCTACACACATAAACAGAATCAGAAATGAGAAAGGAAAAATCATGACGGACCCCACAGAAATACAAAGAATTATAAGAGAATATTATAAAAATCTATATGCTAACAAGATGGAAAACCTAGACGAAATGAACAACTTCTTAGAAAAATACAACCTTCCAAAACTGACCAAACAAGAAACAGAAAAACTAAACAGACCAATCACCAGCAATGAAATTGAAATCGGTAATCAAAAAACTACCCAAGAACAAAACCCCCGGACCAGATGGATTCACCTCTGAATTCTACCAGACATATAGAGAAGAAATAACACCCATTCTCCTTAAAGTTTTCCAAAAAATAGAAGAGGAGGGAATACTTCCAAACTCAATCTATGAAACTAGCATCACTCTAATACCAAAACCGGGCAAAGACCTCACCAAAAAAGAAAATTACAGACCAATATCCCTGATGAACGTAGATGCAAAAATACTCAACAAAATATTAGCAAACCAAATTCAAAAATACATCAAGAGGATCATACACCACGATCAAGTGGGATTCATCCCAGGGATGCAAGGATGGTACAACATTCGAAAATCCATCAACATCATTCACCACATCAACAAAAAGAAGAACAAAAAACAAATCATCATCTCCATAGATGCTGAAAAAGCACTTGACAAAATTCAACATCCATTCATGATAAAAACTCTCAACAAAATGGGTATAGAGGGCAAGTACTTCAACATCATAAAGGCCATATATGACAAACCCACAGCTAACATCATACTTAACAGCGAGAAGCAGAAAGCTTTTCATCTAAGATCGGGAACAAGACAGGGATGCGCACTCTTCCCACTGTTATTCAACATAGTACTGGAGCTCCTAGCCACGGCAATCAGACAAAACAAAGAAATAAAAGGTATCCAGATTGGTAAAGAAGAAGTCAAATTGTCACTATTTGCAGATGACATGATATTGTACATAAAAAACCCTAAAGACTCCACCCCAAAACTACTAGAACTAATATCTGAATTCAGAAATTTGCAGGATACAAAATAAACACACAGAAATCTGTTGCTTTCCTATACACTAACGATGAGCTAACAGAAAGAGAAATCAGAAAAACAATTCCATTCACAATTGCATCAAAAAGAATAAAATACCTAGGAATAAATCTAATGAAGGAAGTGAAAGACTTATACCCTGAAAACTACAAGACACTCCTAAGAGAAATTAAAGAGGACACTAACAAATGGAAATGTATCCCATGCTCTTGGCTAGGAAGAGTACATATTGTCAAAATGGCTATACTACCTAAAGCAATCTACAGATTCAACGCAATCCCTATGAAAATACCAACAGTTTTCTTCAATGAACTGGAAGAAATAATTCTAAAATTCATATGGAACCACAAAAGACCCCGAGTAGTCAAAGCAATCCTGATAAGGAGGAATAAAATGGGGAATTACGCTCCCTGACTTCAAGCTCTACTACAAAGCCACAGTAATCAAGACAATTTGGTATTGGCACAAAAACAGACCCACAGACCAGTGGAACAGAATAGAAAATCCAAACATTAACCTAAACATATGCAGTCAATTAATATTTGATAAAGGAGCCTTGGATATACAATGCGGAAATGACAGCCTCTTCAGCAGCTGGTATTGGCAAAACTGGACAGCTACATGTAAGAGAATGAAACTGGACTACTGTCTAACCCCATACACAAAAGTCAACTCAAAATGGATCAAAGACCTGAATATAAGTCATGAAACCATAAATCTCTTAGAAAAAAACATCAGCAAAAATTTCTTAGACATAAACATGAGTGACTTCTTTATGAACATATCTCCCAGAGCAAGGGAAACAAAAGCAAAAATGAATAAGTGGGGCTATATCAAGCTGAAAAGCTTCTGTACAGCAAAGGACACCATCAGTAGAACAAAAAGACATCCTACAGTATGGGAGAATATATTCATAAATAATGTATCCAATCAGGGGTTGACGTCCAAAATATATAAAGAAGTCACGCACCTCAACAAACATAAATAATCCAATTAAGAAATGGGCAGAGGACATGAATAGACAGTTCTCCAAAGAAGAAACTCAGATGGCCAACAGGCACATGAAAAGATGCTTCACATCACTAATCATCAGAGAAATGCAGCTTAAAACCACAGATATATCACCTCACACCAGTGAGGATGGCCAACATCCAAAACACAAACAACAACAAATGTTGGCGAGGATGTGGAGAAAAGGGAACCCTCCTACACTGCTGGTGGGAATGCAAATTAGTTCAACCATTGTGGAAAGCAGTATGGAGGTTCCTCAAAAAACTCAAAATAGAAATACCATTTGACCCAGGAATCCCACTCCTAGGAATTTACCCTACAAATGCAGCAGCCCAGTTTGAAAAAGACATGTGCACCCCTATGTTTATTGCAGCACGATTTACAATAGCCAAGAAATGGAAGCAACCTAAGTGTCCATCAGTAGATGAATGGATAAAGAAGGAGTGGTACATATACACAATGGAATATTACACAGCCATAAGAAGAAAACAAATCCTACTATTTGCAACAACATGGATGGAGCTAGAGAGTATTATGCTCAGTGAAATAAGCCTAGTCGAAAAAGACAAGTATCAAATGATTTCACTCATATGTGGAGTATAAGAACAAAGAGAAAAACTGAAGGAACAAAACAGCAGCAGACTCACAGAACCCAAAAACGGACTAATAGTTACCAAAGGGAAAGGGACTGGGGAGGATGGGTGGGAAGGGAGCAACAAGGGTGAAAAGGGGGCATTATGATTAGCAGATGTAATGTTGGGGGGGCACGGGAAGGGCTGTACAACCCAGAGAGGACAAGTAGTGACTCTATAGCATCTCACTACACTGAAGGACAGTGAATGTAATGGGGTTGGTGGGGGGGACCTGATGAAGGGGGTAGTTTAATCACCATAATATTGCACATGTAATTGTAGATTAATGATACCAAAATAAACTATTTTAAAAAATGTAATGGGACACATGACTGTCCAGAATAAAGACTCCCTTCCCAGGTTCCCCTCCAGCTGGTTGGCTGTGTAACCTGGTTATGACCAACAGGATGAGAGCTGAAATGATATGGGGAATTTCAGGGTCATACCCTTAAAGGGAAGGAGCCTGCCTTCCACCTGCATCTTTTGTCTCCTTCTTGCTGACTGGAGTGTGGGTGGGATGCTGGCACTGGAACAGCCATCCTGCATGAAATGAAGCTGCATGTCCAGGATGGCAAAGCAACAAGATAGAAGATCCTGAGACCCTAATAATTGTGTAAAAACATGTGTACGCCTTAGTCTCAGATCTGTATGAGAGAAGAATAAACTTCTATTTTGTTTAAGCTATTTTATTTGTGTTCCTGTAAGAGCAGCAAAATGATATACTAATACTTTGGGTTTTAATCTCTTTCCCTGTCATTTACCAACAAGTTATTTAACTCTCTGAGCCTCAGTTTCTTCATCTCTACAACTCAGCCTGCTCCAAAGGGCTGCAGAAGAAATTAAATGACATAATATACATAAATTCCCTTAGCACACTGAGTATTCACAAATTGTAACTATTATTGTTACTACTACTACTTATTAATAGAAAAGTTAGCTATCTCAAAAATAGATCCAAACAACTACAATTCCTTAGAAGTTGTAAAAAAATTGTTACATTTTAATATAGTAGTTGAGGATTAGTTTATTAGTCTGAACAACTCTGACATAGAATTAATATCTTCATCTCATAGTCAAGAGGCCCAGCAAGGTATAGAAACCAGAAACCCAGAGCAAAACAATAAGTAAGTGGCAAAACTTGAATTAACTTTATTTCCTTCCCTTTATGAGGTTCAATCATTTAAGAAGTAAACACCAGCACAGGAGTGTATGCGTGGCAGATACTGTCCAAGAAGCCCCCTGGGTCTTTTCAGCCACAAACAGCCCATGCTCCTACAGCACCCAGAGGTCCAGACCCTGGGAAGCGTTGCCCCTCCTTCACGCAGGGGCCTTTCCCTCACCCCGCCTCAAGATGTCCTCCCAACATTCTGCAAGTCTCTCACTTATTGAGAATATACTGGTGTTTTCCTTCTGTGTGAGGGAAAACCCAGTCACGCAGAGCCTAGGCCATCCTGAATCATTGTCCTAACGTCCATCTTCTCGAAGTTTCACCTTTTTCTGACTTCACACAGCTGAAGTCCCATCAGAGGGAGAGCTACCTTGAGAATGCTGCTGTCGTCTCTTGTTCTATCTAGGCTATAAAATGCAATAAGAGACACTAACACTAAATATCTGAGGATGGACGAATGCTTGGAGGGACAGAAGGAAGGAAGGGAACTTACTTGATCCAATTAAAAAAGCTCCTTTAAAATTAACCACATCTCTGACAAAATGAAGAAGTTCTCTGTTATTGGAAGAGAGGTATGAAAAGGGACAGTTAACAGATAAAACAGGGCTTCAAAGGGATTTTTTTTTTAAGTACAACTAAGGCCTTCTCATTGCAAAACACTATTTCCCCAAAAGAATAAAATAAGAAATAAAATCTCCCTCTCTTCTGACTCCCTAGCTCAACTCCCTAGAAGTAACTATATCTCATATTTTCTCATGTATCCTAGAAATTGTCCAGCATATACAATAGAGTATATATTATATACACACACACATATATATATAGCTCACATATTTCTTTTTTGTATTATTTCTAAAACTATCAATGAAAAATTATTTTCAAAAATCCTGATTCTTAAAGCAAAACTCCCCACTAAAAAGATGTAAAAGCTTCAGGCCTTCGCAAGAGTCAGCCGAAGTCCAGGTACTCTGTGAAACAGAAATAACCAAATGCTTCAAAATACTTAATTTCCTATTCCAGGAATGTGAAACAGGTGTAATTAAAATAACACTTTTTTAATTAAGTGACCTCTCTTGACCAACCATCTGTGAACAATTCAGATTTCCCCCTTATTATTACTGTAAAATTAAAACGAGGACATACAAACAGGAAGATCCTCTTTAACTATCTTTAAGCACCAGCAATATATATTTTCCACCAGTTAAAATCCTTAATGATACAAAAAACCTGTCAAGCATAACTCCCCCAATTCATTTGCCTGAAACCATCAATATTTTATCATGCACTTGCAGTTGGCTTTAATTTAACAGTCCAGGTTACTAATCAAACAAAACACCCAAGTCATTAAAAGTTAGCGTGCCATTTAGAAAGTGCATTTCACGTTTATTAAAATATCTTTCATGCAGCCATTAGAAACCTAAAGTTTTAATTACAATCAGATATTTGGTTCTACTCCCGTTACGCATTTGGCTCTCTCTTGCAACTGCCCTGATTAATCTTCCAGACCAAGTTCATCCATTACCTCCCGAAATTATTTTCCTCTCAACTTCTTCAGAATTTATCTTTCGACCCCACCCCCTCACAAATAAGTAAAATGCATTTTAAAGGTGTACAAAATAAGTACCTAAAAGATAACTCATTTTAAAAGATTTCATTTCAAATGTAATTTATCCTTGATAAAAGACTGAAGAGGTATCATTCAGAAAGACAAACTGAAATTGAAAATTAGCTCTTCGTGTCTTTACTGTTCGTTTTCATTATTTATTTTTCTTTCTAATGATGAGGAAAGTTCAACAAACATTTTCTTACAATTATCTAACTGTGTGATTCAACTGTTATTTTTCTCTAACTTCCCAATCTTCCTTACTCCAAGCTTGTCTAAGGTTCCATGAAGGAGATTACTGACATGCAGAGCACCAGACTGTGTGTTAGATCTAGCCCTTCTGAATTACACCATTTTAGACTCTCCGTGGGTCATATTTACTGTGCACTAAAAGACATTTTAGATAATATTTAGAGCTGACAGTGGGTACAGGATCACTTGATCATACTTCTAAGAGTGGGCAGCTTAAAACAACCGAACACTGTATGTCATGATTCTATGGGTCAAGAATTCAATCAAGACTCAGTTGGATAATTCTTTTCCTACAACTGGCACCAACTGCAGTCAGTGAACCACTCTGTGGTATTCAGCTCATGGAAGGGCTGGTTGGAGGGCCCAAGATAATTTTATTCACGTCTGTCACTTTGGTGGGAATGGCTAGAAAGTTGGGCTCAGCTAGGCCTACCTCATACTGAGACTCCAACATGGTGGTCTCAGAGTATCTGAACTTCTTACCTGGGGGCCCAGGACACTTAGAGAAAGCTTTCCTAGAAAGGGAAAATAGAGGCCGCCAGTCTCTTATGCAAAAAAAAACTGGCACATTGTCACTTCTGCCACATTATATTGGTCAAGCAATCATATAGTCCAGACTTAAGGAACAGAAACATAGTTTTTACCTCTCCAGTGGAAGAAGTGTCCTAAAAACTTGCAGTCATCTTTAATCTATGACAATTTCCATGAACTAGGTATTCTTATTCTTATTTTACAAATAAAGAAATCAAAACTTAGGATAAGTGATTTGCCCAAAGTCATACAATTAGGGTAGAGGCAGAATCCTAAACTAAACACCTATCTGCTGGAAAGAGTAATTAAATTAGCTGAATCCCAAAAAGTGGTGATTAAAATGGCATCATCTCCTAGAGAAACAAGCTCTGTGCCTCTGTGACTGCTTCCAGCAGTTCAGGATACAAGCTCCCTCCCTTCCTTTCATTCTGCTCTCAGGTGGATTTCTGCAAGTTGTACTCCATGAATGTTTATAAAAGAACAAATGATCACATACTACAAAGGTCTTCTAAAGGCAATGTTCTAGTCCATTTATGAGAGTGCATCTGACAAATTAAGCCTGACAGTATCATCTCTCAGAGGTGAAGGAAATAATGAGGGAAACTGTTCTCTGGACCAACATAGAGAATTGTTTGATGAGGATGAAGTGACAGGAACCTTGGGGAACAAGAGGCCTTTGTCATTCTGGAGTGGTGACCAGCAGGAAAGGGAGGGCTGGTGTAGTCAGAGGCAAGCCCTCTCACTGTAGGACGGGAAGAAAACAGCTATGGGGCCATAGTCTGTGGTTCTACAAGGGAAGATTACACAGAAAGGATGGAACTTCCAAAAATACAATTTCATCCTAACTTCTAGAAATTATTCCTGAAAGAAGAAAAGAGAGCAAGAACTGATGTGGCTACACAGAAAGTGTCCTAGCAAGCTCAGACTTGGGATGCACAAACCACAGATGGGGTCAAGGGACTTTTAAATGCAAAAGTTGGCATAAACCGTTGGGAATTGTATCAGGAAGGCTAAGGCTCAGAATACACAAGTGGTGTTAAGGACAGTAAGGGAAAAACGAGTTGTAATTTCCTTTGAAGCAGGAACAAGGAAGATGTAAATCTGTTGAGTAGGGATTATGGTGCAATGTTAGCAGTGCATAGAGAAAGAAGAACTGCTAGACTTCTGTTTTGCTTCTTTTCTTTCTTTAAAAAAAATGGGCATTCTTAGTGTAATCACCATAATATTACTCATTTAATTGTAGATTAATGATATCAAAATAAACTTATTTTAAAAAATGGGCATTCAGAAGGGTGGTGGGAAGGGAGGGAGAAGGGGAATAAGGGGCATTACGATTAGCACACATAATGTGGGGGGTCACGGGGAAGGCAGTATTGCACAGAGAAGACAAGTAGTGACTCTATAGCATCTTGCTATGCTGATGCACCATGACTGCAATGGGGTGTGTGGTGGGGACTTGATAATGGGGGGAATCGAGTAACCACAATGTTGCTCATGTGATTGTATATTAATGATACCAAAATAAAAAAAAATTTTTTTTTAACAATGGGCATTCGACTGGGAAGGGCAGCATGAGTATTGAAGAAACTGAAGCCCAGGTCAGGAGCTGATGGTAAGCAAAATCCCCTTTCTGTCCAAAATAAATTTATCTCTTGCTGAGAATCAAGTCTAATTTAATAGGAGAGATGTGGAGACTCTGTAAATGCAAAATTCTCCCCGGCACAGTTAAGGATGCACAAGGACATGTGCCAGGTGGCTCTCGGAGCACAGGGCTCACATTCGCGCATGCAGGTAATGGCTGACGTCAGAAATCCAAATGGGAGGGGGACACGAGGGAGCGCAGTGTAACGCTGACGCACGGGGCTTCTTTCGGGGTATTTAGAGTTAGATGGTGCTGATGGTTTCACAGCCTTGTGAATATACTAAAAACCTACATTTCTATATTTATATACTTATAGAAAATATAAAAACATGTGAATTATACACTTTAAAAGGATTAGTTTCATGGTATGTGCATTATATCTTGATTTTCTAAAAAGAATATATTATCACATTTTACCCACATCCTCCACATCAATTTTCTTTTCTGTGTCCACCAATCTAAAAAACCAGTGACCAGGGCACATCTCTGCCAGTTAAAGGACAAAACCAAATTCCATTTTGAAAGTTCTTATTCTTTGTGACTGATGACAAAAAACATACAAACCAGCTTGCTTATGGGAAAAATGAAGGGATATAACCAAACCTAGCACATCAAAATAAATAAATAAAAGAAATACTGGTTGTGTCACTTAAAAAAAAGAAATAAATGAGAGAAAGAGAGGGACTCACAACTATGCCAATATTACACTAAACTGCCCATCATGAGAAAGTTGGATGGGATCAATAAATCAGTGAAAACCCTGAGTCCAGTTGCTCAAAAATTCCCTAGGAACTAACTGCACATACAGTTGAGAAAAGAGGCATGACAAGGAGCAAGAATGGAAAAGTCTAAGCGACTTTCATGGCCACGTGCTTTATAAGAAGCAACAGAGTGACGGAGCTGCTGGGCTGTGAATGCAACCAAGCTATGAAATCGCATGTCCAGTTGGGCATGGGGGGAAAAGGTGTAATGGTCCTACTCTCATCTATATGGATCAATATCTAGAGCACCGTATGCCATTCCGGGTGCACAGTCTGAGAGATCACAGGCAAGTCTTTTTTCTGCTTTTATAAATGTATCTCCCATTCCTTCCCATCAATAGTCACGTATACGGTCGTGACATGCAGTCAAAGTCATGTATCTATTACTCACCAAGAATACATCTCCATCTGCTCCCTGCATAGGTCACCTTATCCCATTCCCTCTGCCGTGAACACCTGTCCTCTTTGTATCCACCTACCAACACCAAATCTGTTGTTCATCCAACCCACCTTGAAGCAAAGAATCAAAATGAATTATTTCTTGATTATTAATGAATTCTTTCTTAATTATTCCATGCAAAAGTTATCCTATCATCCACATCCTCTTCAACTCTTGATCACTTAGTTACTTCAAACTTTGGACTCAGTTTTCTCATCTGTAAAACTATCATAATACTACAACCAACTTCATAGGGTTTTTCAAATGACACCTTGAGTTTACACATGACACCTAGCACAGTGTCAAGAATATATGAGCTCTATAAACTATGATTATATTCTTATTATTAGTTGATTCTGTCCATAGGATCCTCTTTACAGAAGGAAGTTAGTAGGACAAACCATAGTCTCCGCTACTGCAGTCGGTCCCAAAGCTGTAACCGATCCCACTCACCCTAGATTCTCTATCACCAGTTCTGGTTCCTCTCCCTCCGCTAGCACTACTGCTGATTAGGTTGCTTTCCTGGTAGATCACCTCAACCTTCATCCCCGAGGGACCTGAGCCCATGGTCACTTTGCCCCTGTCTGGCCACATTAGCTATAATTCCTTTTTCACGTGACAGCACCAAGTGACATGCCAGTGGATATCCTAAGTTCTAAACATACTCCTACCTATCCTCATTATGGACCAGCCACCCTACCTCCTCACGATGATCCGGGTCAATTACCTCTGCCAGTATAAGTGCTTTCCTAGCCTGCTAGTCTACCAGCATGAGAAACGTACAATGTTAAGGTCAAGCATAGTCTTAGGTATGGCAGAACTCTGACTGAGACCCCTGATAGAAGGACACCCATCTGGGAACAAGAACCTCTAGAACTTCAAATTACAGGGACAAGAAGCATATACTCCCCAAGCAAGTCACTGGACTGGATGGCAAGCAGGATTGCTCTTTATCCATCCCTTGGCATCCAGGCTCAGGCTCTACACAAAACCACATAATGCCATTGACTCAAAAGAAATACTGCACCTTGAAGGACAGTGTTCCAACCTGGTAGATTCATCTTCAAAGAGGTACTTTAGCCATACCTTCAAGAATCTATTCCTATGCTTTTCAACTCATCAGCATATGCTCCAATATATGGTAAAACTGGTGATTCCATTGTTGTGCCTCTTTAACATAAAGTGAGTATACCTTGGTCAGGGGGATATGTGGGATCCCTTGCTGGTACATCAGACACTCTGTGAGCTCTCAGTCACAAATCAGACCCTCTGGGTGATCCTGGATAATGGCATTGACTGAAGAACTGAAGACAGGGAAGGCAAATCCATACCTAGAATATTTTTTTATTCTAGTTAAGGCAAATTGTTGCCCTTTCCAGGTAGAAGGTGTCTGATATAATCAACTGGTGACCAAGTATCTGCTTATTCTCCTCGATATTTACAATACTGAGGACTTGGACCCATTCTCTGCTGCTGACAGACCAGTTATTAAGAGTGGCAGTAACTAACTCAATCCTGGTGAAATGGTGACCAACACACATACAGCCTCTGTGTGGCACCATGCCACTCCACTTGTAAGCTCCCTGTGCAAAGGCTGGCAGACATCTACTGGATGAGTTCTCTGGAAACTTGGCTGCCCAGTGTCTCTTCTGAAATGGATGCTCTCCAAAGGGCATTAATATGCCACAAAAAAGATGCTGGAGATTCAAGATGGCGGCGTGAGAGGTGAGACAGAGAACTCCTCCCAAAACCACAGATACTGTGAAAATATAGTTAATATAACTAACCCTAAAACAGCAACAGGAAATAAGACTGCACCAGACTGCATGCAGACCTCATAAACAGAGCAGACCTCATGAAACAGGTAGCATACAAAAGCCTTGATCTGGTAGGACGCAAGCCCTTCCCCCACCCCAGCTCACCCACAGGAGGAAGAGAAAAGGAGTGGGGAGCGGGTGGAAGCCTGGGACTGCTGAACACCTAGGCCTGGAGCAGAAACCTACACTGTGCAGTGCTCTGGAGGATGCGGAGCTGGGACAGGCAGAGTGCTTGAGAAACGGATTCCGGCCGTTTGTAGAGGACGGGATCCACACCTGGCCACTCTGAGATGAGGGAAAGGTGGGCGATCTGACAGGCTTCCCAGCAGTGAGAGGGCTGCTGAAGGCGCGGGGTTTGCATGGAACTTGATGAGCGGGAGAAGGGATAGGGGGACAGGGTTGTCTGGGCACACTTTGCCCATCAGATTGGGAACTTTGAGGAGCGTCAGGCGCTCCATACCCCTGGCTGGCTACTCAGCTCTGAGGCCCCCCACTGTAACACACAGCCTGCTGCACCTTCCTACTGGCCTGCAGGCACTTGCTTGCAAACCGGCAGTCACTGCACTGGTGTCAGGCCAGCCAGAGGGAGGCCCACCTACAACAGCTAGAGATACAGAGCACACAGGAGTACACCTGTGTGCTCGGCCCACTGGCTCTCATATGGGAGACAGGCAATGCAGGCAGGATTCAGGAAACACATCTTTCCTCCCCCCAGGCACCAGTTCCGCTCCCCTATAATGCCCAGCCTCACACTAGGGGCTGAGAAGCTCCAGAGACGGGAGTTTACGGGAGCTTAGGTGCACTACTGGGCACCACACAGAAATATGAAACATCAAAAGAACATGGTTCAGACCAAAACATCACAAACCCCAGAAAAACGGCCAAATGAAACTGAACTCACCAATCTTCCTAAAAGAGAGTTCAAAATAAAAATCATAAACATGCTTATGGAGGTACAGAAAAATATTCAAGAACTGAGGAACGAATTTAAGATGGAGATTCAATCATTAGGAAATTCCATATCTGACATGAAACGTACAATGGAGGGATTTATTTATTTATTTTTGTACTTTTTTTAATATAATTTATTTTATTATCATTAATTTACAATTACATGTGCAATATTACGATTATTAAACTACCCTTTCATCAGGTCCCCCCCACCAACCCCATTACAGTCACTGACTATCAGCGTAGTGAGATGCTATAGAATCACTACTTGTCTTCTCTGAGTTGTACTGCCCTCCCCGTGCCCCCCCAACATTACATCTGTTAATCATAATGCCCCTTTTTCCCTCTTATCCCACCCTTCCCACCCATTTTGCCCAGTCCCTTTCCCTTTGGTAACTATTAGTCCGTTATTGGGTTCTGTGAGTCTGCTGCTGTTTTGTTCCTTCAGTATTTTTTCTTTGTTCTTATACTCCACATATGAGTGAAATCATTTGATACTTGTCTTTTTCGGCTTGGCTTATTTCACTGAGCATAATACCCTCTAGCTCCATCCATGTTGTTGCAAATGGTAGGATTTGTTTTCTTCTTATGGCTGAATAATATTCCATTGTGTATATGTACCACATATTCTTTATCCATTCATCTACTGATGGACACTTAGGTTGCTTCCATTTCTTGGCTATTGTAAATAGTGCTGCATAAACATAGGGGTGCATATGTCCTTTTCAAACTGGGCTGCTGCATTCTTAGGGTAAATTCCTAGGAGTGGAATTCCTGGGTCAAATGGTATTTCTATTTTGAGTTTTTTGAGGAACCTCCATACTGCTTTCCACTATGGTTGAACTAATTTGCAGTCCCACCAGCAGTGTAGGAGGGTTCCCTTTTCTCCACATCCTCGCCAACATTTGTTGTTGTTTGTGTTTTGGATGTTGGCCATCCTCACTGGTGTGAGGTAATATCTCATTGTGGTTTTAATCTGCATTTCTCTGATGATTAGCGATGTGGAGCATCTTTTCATGTGCCTGTTGGCCATCTGAATTTCTTCTTTAGAGAAGTGTCTATTCATGTCCTCTGCCCATTTCTTAATTGGATTATTTGCTTTCTGTTTGTTAAGGTGCATGAGTTCTTTATATATTTTGGATGTCAACCCTTTATCAGATACGTTTTTTATGAATATATTCTCCCATACTGTAGGATGTCTTTTGTTCTACTGATGGTGTCCTTTGCTGTACAGAAGCTTTTCAGCTTGATATAGTCCCACTTGTTCATTTTTGCTTTTGTTTCCCTTGCCCGGGGAGATATGTTCATGAAGAAGTCGCTCATGTTTATGTCCAAGAGATTTTTGCCTATGTTTTTTTCTAAGAGTTTTATGGTTTCATGACTTACATTCAAGTCTTTGATCCACCTTGAGTTTACCTTTGTGTATGGGGCTAGACAGTAGTCCAGTTTCATTCTCTTACATGTAGCTGTCCAGTTTTTCCAACACCAGCTGCTGAAGAGGCTGTCATCTCCCCATTGTATATCCAAGGCTCCTTTATCAAATATTAATTGACTGTATATGTTTGGGTTAATGTTTGGATTTTCTATTCTGTTCCACTGGTCTGTGGGTCTGTTTTTGTGCCAATACCAAATTGTCTTGATTACTGTGGCTTTGTAGTAGAGCTTGAAGTCAGGGAGTGTAATTCCCCCTGTTTTATTCCTCCTTCTCAGGATTGCTTTGGCTATTCGGGTCTTTTGTGGTTCCATATGAATTTTAGAATTATTTGTTCCAGTTCATTGAAGAAAGCTGTTGGTAGTTTGATAGGGATTGCATTGAATCTGTAGATTGCTTTAGGTAGTATAGCCATTTTGACAATATTTATTCTTCCTAGCCAAGAGCATGGGATGCATTTCCATTTGTTAGTGTCCTCTTTAATTTCTCTTAGGAGTGTCTTGTAGTTTTCAGAGTACAGGTCTTTCACTTCCTTCGTTAGGTTTATTCCTAGGTATTTTATTCTTTTTGATGCAATTGTGAATGGAATTGTTTTTGTGATTTCTCTTTCTGTTAGTTCATCATTAGTGTACAGGAAAGCAACAGATTTCTGTGTGTTAATTTTGTATCCTGCAACTTTGCTGAGTTCAGATATTAGTTCTAGTAGTTTTGGAATGGAATCTTTAGGGTTTTTTATGTACAATATCATGTCATCTGCTAATAGTGACAATTTGACTTCTTCTTTACCAATCTGGATGCCTTGTATGTCTCTGTTTTGTCTGATTGCTGTGGCTAGGACCTCCAGTACTATGTTGAATAACAGTGGAGAGAGTGGGCATCCCTGTCTTGTTCCCGATCTTAGATGAAAAGCTTTCAGCGTCTCGCCGTTAAGTATGATGTTAGCTGTGGGTTTGTCATATATGGCCTTTATGATGTTGAGGTACTTGCCCTCTATACCCCATTTTGTTGAGAGTTTTAATCATGAATGGATGCTGAATTTTGTCAAATGCTTTTTCAGCATCTATGGAGATGATCATGTGGTTTTTGTTCTTCTTTTTGTTGATGTGGTGGATGATGTTGATGGATTTTCGAATGTTGTACCATCCTTGCATCCCTGGGATGAATCCCACTTGATCATGGTGTATGATCCTCTTGATGTATTTTTGAATTCGGTTTGCTAATATTTTGTTGAGTATTTTTGCATCTACGTTCATCAAGGATATAGGTCTGTAATTTTCTTTTTTAGTGAGGTCTTTGCCAGGTTTTGGTATTAGAGTGATGCAGGCTTCATAGAATGAGTTTGGAAGTATTCCCTCCTCTTCTATTTTTTTGGAAAACTTTAAGGAGAATGGGTGTTATTTCTTCTCTATATATCTGGTAGAATTCAGAAGTGAATCCATCAGGCCCGTGGTTTTTGTTCTTGGGTAGTTTTTTGATTACCAAATCAATTTCGTCGCTGGTGATTGGTCTGTTCAGTTTTTCTGTTGCTTGCTTGGTCAGTCGTGGAAGGTTGTATTTTTCTAAGAAGTTGTCCATTTCTACTATGTTTTCCAGCTTGTTAGCCTATAGATTCTCATAATATTCTCTTATGATTCTTTGTATTTCTGTGGGGTCCGTCGTGATTTTTCCTTTCTCATTTCTGATTGTGTTTATGTGTGTAGATTCTCTTTTTCTCTTAATGAGTCTGGCTAGGGGTTTATCTATTTGGTTTATTTTTTCAAACAATGGAGGGATTTAAAAGCAGATTAGATGTAGTAGAAGAGATGGTAAGTGGGATAGAAATTAGAGAAGAGGAATACAAAGAAACTGAGGCACAGAGAGAAAAAAGAATCTCTAAGAATGAAAGAATATTGAGAGAACTGTATGACCAATCCAAACAGAACAGTATTTGCATAATATGGGTACCAAAAGAAGAAGAGAGAGAAAAAGGGATAGAAAGTATCATTGAGGAGCTAATTGCTGAAAACTTACCCAGTCTGGGGAAGGAGATAGTCTCTCAAGCCATGGAGATGCACAGATCTCACAACACAAGGGACCCAAGGAAGACAACATCAAGACATATAATAATTAAAATGGAAAAGATCTAGGAAAAATACAGACTTTTAAAAGAAGCTAGAGAGAGAAAAAAAGATCACATACAAAGGAAAACCCATCAGGCTATCATCAGACTTCTCACCACAAACCTTACATTGCAGAAGGGAGTGGCATGATGTATTTAATGCAATGAAGCAGGAGGGCCTTGAACCAAAAATACTCTACCCGGCAAGCTAATCATTTAAATTTGAAGGAGGGATAAAACAATTTTCAGATAAGCAAAAGCTGAGAGAATTTACCGCCCACAAACCACCTCTACAGTGCATTTTAGAGGGAGTCCTATAGATGGAAGTATTCCTAAGGCTAAATAGATGTCACCCAAGAGATAGATAAAGAGTACAGAATATGATTCATAACATACAAAGAATGGAGGGGGAAGAAAATGGAGGAAAAGGAAAAGAACCTTGAGGTTGTGTTTGTAATAGCATACGAAGTGAGTTAATTAGATTGTTAGATAGTAAGGGAATTGACCTTGAACCTTTGGTAGCTATGAATCTAAAGCCTGCAATGGCAATAACTACATACCTATCGATATTCACCCTTAATGTAAATGGACTGAATGCACCAATCAAAAAACACAGAGTCACTGAATGGATAAAAAAACAAGTCCCATCTATATGCTGCCTACAAGAGACACATGTCAAACCCAAAGAAATACACAGACTGAAAGTGAAGGGATGGAAAAAGATATTTCATGCAACTAATAGGGGAAAAAAAGCAGCAGTTGCAGTATTAGACAAAATAGACTTCAAAACAAAGAAAGTCACAAAGGATACAGAAGGACATTACATAATGATAAAGGGGTCAGTCCAACAAGAGGATATAACTATTATAAATATCTATGCACCCAACACAGGATCACCTACATATGTGAAACAAATACTAACAGAATTAAAGGGGGAAATAGAATGCAATGTATTCCTTTCTGGGAGACTTCAACACACCACTCACTCCAAAGAACAGATCAACCAGACAGAAAATAGAGACACAGGCACTGAACAACATGTAAGAACAGATGGACATAATGGACATCTACAGAACACTCCTTCCAAAAGCAACATGATACACATTCTTCACAAGTGCACATGGAACATTTTCAAGAATAGATCACATACTAGGCCACAAAAAGAACCTCAATAAATTCAAAAAGATTGAAATTGAACCAACCAGCTTCTCAGATCACAAAGGTATGAAACTAGGAATAAATTACACAAGAAAATGAAAAAGCTCACAAACACATGAAGGCTTAATAACATGCTCCTAAATAATCAATGGATCAATGACCAAATAAAAACTGAGATCAAGAATATTTAGAAACAAATGACAACAATAACTCAACACCACATAATCTGTGGGATGCAGCGAAGGCTGTGCTAAGAGGGAAATATATTGCAATACAGGCCTACCTCAGGAAAGAAGAACAATTCCAAATGAACAGTCTAACCTCAAAATTAATGAAACGAGAAAAGGAAGAACAAATGAGCCCCAAAGTCAGTAAAAGGACGGACATAATAAAGATTAAAGCAGAAATAAATAAAATAGAGAAGAATAAAACAATAGAAAGAATCAATGAAAGCAACAGCCGGTTCTCTGAGAAAATAAACAAAATAGATAAACCCCTAGCCAGACTTATCAAGAAAAAAAGAGAGTCTACTCACATAAACAGAATCAGAAATGAGAAAGGAAAAATCACTATGGACAACACAGAAATACAAAGAATTATGAGAGAATACAATGAAAAATTATATGCTAACAAACTGGATAACCTAGATGAAATGGAAAACTTTCTAAAAAAATACAACCTTCCAAGGTTGATGCACGAAGAAACAGAAAATCTGAATACACCAATTACCAGCAAAGAAATTGAATTGGTAAACAAAAACTACCTAAGAACAAAATGCCGGGACCAGATGGTTTCACTGCTGAATTTTATCAAGCATTTAGTGAAGAACTAATACCCATCCTCCTTAAAGTTTTCCAAAAAGTGGAAGAGGAGGGAATACTCCCAAACTCATTCTATGAGGCCAACATCACTCTAATACCAAAACCAAGCAAAGACACCACAAAAAAAGAAAATTACAGACCAATATCCCTGATGAACATAGATGCAAAAATACTCAACAAAACAGTAGCAAACCAAATTTAAAAATACATCAAAAAGATCATCCATCATGATCAAGTAGGATTCATCCCAGGGATGCAAGGATGGTACAACATTTGAAAATCCATCAACATCATCCACCACATCAACAAAAAGAAGGACAAAAACCACATGATCATCTCCATAGATGCTGAAAAAGCATTTGACAAAATTCAAGATCCATTCATGATAAAAACTCTCAACAAAATGGGTACAGAGCGCAAGTACCTCAACATCATAAAGGCCATATATGACAAACTCACAGCCAACTTTATACTTAACAGCGAGAAACTGAAGGCTTTTCCTGGGACAAGACAAGGATGTCCACTCTCCCACTTTTATTAAACATAGTTATAGAGGACCTAGCCACAGCAATCTGCCAGCACAAAGAAATAAAAGGCATCCAAATTCGTAAGGAAGAAGTCAAACTGCCCCGGTTTGCAGATGACATGATATTGTATATAAAAAGCCCTAAAGAATCCACTCTAAAATTATTAGATCTAATATCTGAATTCAGTAAAGTTGTGGGATACAAAATTAATACACAGAAATCTGTTGCATTCCTATACACTAACAATAAACTAGCAGAAAGAGAAATCAGGAAAACAATTCCATTCACAGTTGCATCAAAAAGAATAAAATACCTAGGAATAAACCTAATCAAGGAAGTGAAAGACCTATACTGTGAAAACTACAAGACACTCATGAAAGGAATTAAAGAAGGTACCAATAAATGGAAACACATCCCATGCTCATGGATAGGAAAAATTAATATTGTCAAAAGGCCATCCTGCCTAAAGCCATCTACAGATTCAATTCAATTCCAATCAAAATACTAACAGCATTCTTCAATGAACTAGAGCAAATAGTTCTAAAATTCATATGGGACCACAAAGACCCTGAATACCCAAAGCAATCCTGAGAAGGAAGAGTAAAGTGGGGGGAATTACGTTCCCTGACTTCAAGCTCTACTACAAAGCCACATTAATCAAGACAATTTGGTACTGGCACAAGAACAGACCCATAGACCACTGGAACAGACTAGAGAGCCCAGATATAACTCAAGCATATATGGTCAATTAATATATGATAAAGGAGCCACGGATATACAATGGGGAAATGAGAGCCTCTTCAACAGCTGGTGTTGGCAAAACTGGACAGCTACATATAAGAGAATGAAACTGGACTACTGTCTAACCCCATACACAAAAGTAAACTCAAAATGGATCAAAGACCTGAATGTAAGTCATGAAACCATAAAACTCTTAGAAAAAATCATAGGCAAAAATCTCTTGGACATAAACATGAGCAACTTCTTCATGAACATATCTCCCCGGGCAAGGGAAACAGAAGCAAAAATGAACAAGTGGGACTATATAAAACTAAAAAGCTTCTGTACAGCAAAGGACACCATCAATAGAACAAAAAGACATCCTACAGTATGAGAGAATATATTCATAAATGACATATCCGATAAAGGGTTGACATCCAAATTATATAAAGAGCTCATGCACCTCAACAAACAAAAAGCATATAAGCCAATTAAAAAATGGGCAGGGGAGCTGAACAGACACTTCTCCAAAGAAGAAATTCAGATGACCAACAGGCACATGAAAAGATGCTCCACATCGCTAATCATCAGAGAAATGCAAATTAAAACCACAGTGAGATATCACCTCACACCAGTAAGGATGGCCAACATCCAAAAGACAAACAACAACAAATGTTGGTGAGGATGTGGAGAAAGGGGAACGCTCCTACACTGCCGGTGGGAATGTAAATTCGTTCAACCATTGTGGAAAGTAGTATGGAGGTTCCTCAAAAAACTCAAAATAGAAATACCATTTGATTCAGGAATTCCACTCCTAGGAATTTACCCTAAGAATGCAGCAGCCCAGTTTGAAAGACATATGCACCCCTATGTTTATCACAGCACTATTTACAATAGCCAAGAAATGGAAGCAACCTAAGTGTCCATCAGTAGATGAATGGATAAAGAATATGTGGTACATATACACAATGGAATATCATTCAGCCATAAGAAGAAAACAAATCCTACCATTTGCAACAACATGGATGGATCTAGTGGGTATTATGCTCAGTGAAATAAGCCAGACGGAGAAAGACAAGTATCAAATGATTTTTCTCATCTGTGGAGTATAAGAACAAAGGAAAAACTGAAGGAACAAAACAACAGCAGACTCACAGAACCCAAGAATGGACTAACAGTTACCAAAGGGAAAGGGACTGGGGAAGATGGGTGGGAAGGGAGGGATAAGGGGGGGAAAGGGGCATTACAATTAGCACACATAATGTGTGGGGGCGGGCATGGTGAAGGCAGTACAACTCAGAGAAGACAAGTAGTGATTCTATAGCATCTTACTACACTGATGCACAGTGACTGTACTGGGATATGTGGTGGGAACTTGATAATAAAGGGAGTCTAGTAACCATAATATTGCTCATGTAATTGTACATTAATAAAACTAAAATTTTTTAAATAAAAATAAAAAGTAAAAAGATGCTGATGCTTATTTCCCACTCTCATAGGTGTATCCACATGCCTCCTCTCAAGACCAGGGAGAAGAGTTTGTAGCACCTGGCCATGTATTTTATGTGAAAAGTAAAGTTGCCCAAGGTAAAAATATGCATGGATTCCTAAGCAGTAGAGATTGGTTTGGCTGTCAGTCAGGGGCCTCGAAAAGTGACCGTGTACTGTTGGCCTTTCCAGTTCACAGCATACTGCATCTGGTGGACTGTATGGAGAGAAAGCATTTAGACAGGTGTGTAACTGCATACGGAGCATCAGGGGGCTGTGTTGATTTGCTGCAGTAAAGATTTTATATCTGAAGCAGAAGTTGCAGAGTTGCTACCTGATTAAGATCACACGATTCTTAGCCATTCCCTAAGATCTGTCCAAATACTGCACAGGTGAAATAGGTAAGCTAAATGGGAATGTGCTAGGTATCACCAACCCCACATCTTTTAAGTCTTTGATGGGGGCCATAATCTATAATTCACCCCCAGATGCAGTATTGCTTCTAGTTTACTACCTTATTAAGGAGGGGATATTCCAAAAGCTTTTATTTAGCCCTGTTATAATGGACTTTACCCCATAGGTCACAGAGCCAGTGTGGATATTCAGCCAATTACCAACTATCTATATTCCAATATGCACTTAGAAACTGGAGAAATAACCACAGGAAGGGTCCATTTATCAACTGACTATCTTAAGTGACCACTTTGACTCCTGGGTCCCAGTAGTATTTCCTGAGATATTAGCATCAGTACAGAGCCAGTATGTACTAATTCCCAAAAGGTGGGGAAACTGCCTCTTCCTCAATGCACAGTCACTCTAGTAAATAGCTACCAGTTCTGTTAGGGAAGATTTACAGTATACAGTTGTGGCAATATTGCCAGGTCCTTCCCAAAGGGGCCCAGCTTCCCTTCAATCAAGGAACTCTGAGTCTGTGAACTGGCTTAAGTCTGCAAAAACGGGCGAATGGTTGGTACGCTCCATTGTAGCAATTCAAACCAGGCTGTTTGGCCACCAAATCTGGAGTTTGTTTTGTCCTTTTTTTTTTTTTTTGAATGTTTTTCTTTCACTTTTTTTATTTTGGTATCCTTAATCTACAATTATACGTGCAATATTACGGTGATTAAACTACCCCCTTCATCAGGTCCCTCCAACTAACCCCATTACAGTCACTGTCCATCAGTGTAGTGAGATGCTATAGAGTCACTATTTGTCTTCTCTGAGTTGTACAGTCTTTCCCATGCCCCCCCAACATTACATCGGCTAATCGTAATGCCCCCTCTTCCTCCTTGTGCCTCCCTTCCCACCCATCCTCCTCAGTTACTTTCCCTTTGGTAACTATTAGTCTATTCTTGGGTACTGTGAGTCTACTGCTGTTTTGTTCCTCCAGTTTTTTTATTTGTTCTTATATTCCACAGATGAGTGAAATCATTTGATACTTGTCTTTTTCGGCTTGGCTTATTTCACTGAGCATAATACCCTCTAGCTCCATCCATGTTGTTGCAAATGGTAGGATTTGTTTTCTTCTTATGGCTGAATAATATTCCATTGTGTATATGTACCACTCCTTCTTTATCCATTCATCTACTGATGGACACTTAGGTTGCTTCCATTTCTTGGCTATTGTAAATAGTGCTACGATAAACATAGGGGTGCATCTGTCTTTTTCAAACTGGGCTGCTGCATTCTTAGGGTAAATTCCTAGGAGTGGAATTCCTGGGTCAAATGGTATTTCTATTTTGAGTTTTTTGAGGAACCTCCATACAGTTTTCCACTATGGTTGAACTAATTTGCAGTCCCACCAGCAGTGTAGGAGGGTTCCCTTTTCTCCACATCCTCGCCAACATTTGTTGTTGTTTGTGTTTTGGATGTTGGCCATCCTCACTGGTGTGAGGTAATATCTCATTGTGGTTTTAATCTGCATTTCTCTGATGATTAGTGATGTGGAGCATCTTTTCACGTGCCTGTTGGCCATCTGAATTTCTTCTGCAGAAGTGTCTATTCATGTCCTCTGCCCATTTCTTAATTGGATTATTTGCTTTTTGTTTGTTGAGGTGCATGAGTTCTTTTTATATTTTGGATATCAACCACTTATTGGATATGTCATTTATGAATATATTCTCCCATACTGTAGGATGTCTTTTTGTTCTACTGATGGTGTCCTTTGCTGTACAGAAGCTTTTCAGCTTAATATAGTCCCACTTGTTCATTTTTGCTTTTGTTGCCCTTGCTCGGGGAGATATGTTCATGAAGAAGTCGCTCATATTTATGTCCAAGAGATTTTTGCCTATGTTTTTTTCTAAGACATTTATGGTTTCATGACTTACATACAGGTCTTTGATCCATTTTGAGTTTACCTTTGTGTATGGGGTTAGACACTAGTCCAGTTTCATTCTCTTACATGTAGCTGTCCAGTTTTGCCAACACCAGCTGCTGAAGAGGCTGTCATCTCCCCATTGTATATCCAAGGCTCCTCTTTCATATATTAATTGACTATATGTGTTTGTATTAATGTTTGGATTTTCTATTCCGTTCCACTGGTCTGTGGGTCTGTTTTTGTGCCAATGCCAAATTGTCTTGATTACTGTGGCTTTGTGGTAGAGCTTGAAGTCAGGGAGCATAATTCCCCCTGTTTTATTCCTCCTTCTCAGGATTGCTTTGACTATTCGGGGTCTTTTTTGGTTCCATAGGAATTTTAGAATTATTTGTTCGAGTTCATTGAAGAAAGCTGTTGGTAGTTTGATAGGGATTGCATTGAATCTGTAGATTGCTTTAGGTAGTATAGCCATTTTGACAATATTTACTCTTCCTAGCCAAGAGCATGGGACGAATTTCCATTTGTTAGTGTCCTCTTTAATTTCTCTTAGGAGTGTTTTGTAGTTTTCAGGGTATAGGTCTTTCACTTCCTTCCTAGGTTTCTTATTCTTTTTGATGCAATTGTGAATGGAATTGTTTTCCTGGTTTCTCTTTCCGTTAGCTCATCATTAGTGTATAGGAAGCCAACAGATTCCTGTGTGTTAATTTTGTATCCTGCAACTATGCTGAATTCAGATATTAGTTCTAGTAGTTTTGGGGTGGAGTCTTTAGGGTTTTTTATGTGCAATATCATGTCATCTACAAATAGTGACAATTTGACTTCTTCTTTACCAATCTGGATGCCTTGTATGTCTTTGTTTTGTCTGATTGCTGTGGCTAGGACCTCCAGTACTCTGTTGAATAACAGTGGAGGGAGTGGGCATCCCTGTCTTGTTCCCGATCTTAGATGAAAAGCTTTCAGCTTCTCGCTGTTAAGTATGATGTTAGCTGTGGGATTGTCATATATGGCCTTTATGATGTTGAGGTACTTGCCGTCTATACACATTTTGTTGAGAGTTTTTATCATGAATGGATCTTGAATTTTGTCAAATGCTTTTTCAGCATCTATGGAGATGATCATGAGGTTTTTGTTCTTCTTTTTGTTGATGTGGTGGATGATGTTGATGGATTTTCGAATGTTGTACCATCCTTGCATCCCTGGATGAATCCCACTTGATCATGGTGTATGATCCTCTTGATGTATTTTTGAATTCGGTTTGCTAATATTTTGTTGAGTATTTTTGCATCTCGTTCATCAGGGATATTGGTCTGTAATTTTCTTTTTTGGTGAGGTCTTTGCCCGGTTTTGGTATTAGAGTGATGCTGGCTTCATAGAATGAGTTTGGAAGTATTCCCTCCTCTTCTATTTTTGGAAAACTTTAAGGAGAATCGGTGTTATTTCTTCTCTATATGTCTGGTAGAATTCAGAGGTGAATCCATCAGGCCCAGGGGTTTTGTTCTTGGGTAGTTTTTTGATTACCAATTCGATTTCGTTGCTGGTGATTGGTCTGTTTAGTTTTTCTGTTTCTTGCTTGGTCAGTCTTGGAAGGTTGTATTTTTCTAAGAAGTTGTCCATTTCTTCTGTTTTCCAGCTTGTTAGCATATAGATTCTCATAATATTCTCTTATGTTTCTTTGTATTTCTGTGGGGTCCGTCGTGATTTTTCCTTTCTCATTTCTGATTCTGTTTATGTGTGTAGATTCTCTTTTTCTCTTAATGAGTCTGGCTAGGGGTTTATCTATTTTGTTTATTTTTTCGAAGAACCAGCTCTTAGTTTCATTCGTTTTTTCTATTGTTTTATTCTTCTCAATTTTATTTATTTCTTCTCTCATCTTTATTATGTCTCTCCTTCTGGTGACTTTGGGCCTCATTTGTTCTTCTTTCTCCAATTTCAGTAATTGTTCTTTAGACTATTCATTTGGGATTGTTCTTCCTTCTTTAAATAGGCCTGGATTGCAATATACTTTCCTCTTAGAACTGCCTTTGCTGTGTCCCACAGAAGTTGTGGCTTTGTGTTATTATTGTCATTGGTCTCCAAATATTCTTTGATCTCTGTTTTGATTAGGTCGTTGACCCATTGATTGTCTAGGAGAATGTTGTTAAGTCTCCATGTATTTATGAGCCTTTTGTTTTCTTTCTAAAATTTATTTCTAGTTTTATACCTTGGTGATCTGAGAAGTTGGTTGGAAGAATTTCAATATTTTTGAATTTACTGGGGTTCTTTTTGTGGCCTAGTATGTGGTCTATTCTGGAAAATGTTCCATGTGCACTTGAGAAGAATGTGTATCCTGTTGCTTTTGGGTGTAGAGTTCTGTAGATGTCTGTTAGGTCCATCTGTTCTAGTGTTTTGTTCAGTGCCTCTGTGTCTTTACTTATTTTCTGTCTGGTTGATCTGTCCTTTGGAGTGAGTGGTGTGTTGAAGTCTCCTAAAATAAATGCATTGTTTTCTATTTCCTCCTTTAATTCTGTTAGTATTTGTTTCACATATGCCGGCACTCCTGTGTTGGGTGCATATATATTTATAATGGTTATATCCTCTAGTTGGACTGACCTCTTCATTATTATGTAATGTCCTTGTCTCTTGTTACTTTCTTTGTTTTGAAGTCTATTTTGTCTGATACAAGTACTGTAACTCCTGCTGTTTTCTCCCCTTTATTTGCATGAAATATCTTTTTCCATCCCTTCACTTTTAGTCTGTGTATATCTTTGGGTTTGAGGTGAGTCTCTTGTAAGCAGCATATAGATGGGTCTTGCTTTTTTATCCATTCTATTATTCTGGGTCCTTTGATTGATGCATTCAGTCCATTTACATTTAGGGTGATTATCAATAGATATGTACTTATTGCCATTGCTGGCTTTAGATTCGTGGTTACCAAAGGTTCAAGGGTTGCTTCTTTACTATCTAACAATCTAACTTAACTTTCTTGTTAAGTTATTGTAAACACAGTCTGATGTTTCTCTATTTCTCTCAATTCTTATTCTTCCTCCTCCATTCTTTATATACTAGGTGTTTTATTCTTTGCCTTTAGTTAGTATTTGGATGGTCTGCTTTCTTTGCTATGATTTTATTTTCTTTGGTGACATCTTTTTAGCCTTAGGAGTGCTTCCCTCTAGAGCAGTCCCTTTAAGATATCCTGTAGAGGTGGTTTGTGGGAGGCAAACTCTCTCAGCTTTCGCTTGTCTGGATATTGTTTAATCCCTCCGTCATATTTAAGTGATAATCGTGCTGGATACAATAATCTTGGTTCGAGGCCCTTCTGTTTCATTACATTAAATATATCATGCCATTCTCTTCTGGCCTGTAAGGTTTCTGTTGAGAAGTCTGATGGCAGTTTGATGGATTTTCCTTTGTAGGTGATCTTTTTTCTCTCTCTAGCTGCCTTTACTACTCTGTCATTATCTTTGACCTTTGCCATCTTAATTATTATGTGTCTTGGTGTTGTTTTCCTTGGGTCCCTTGTGTTGGAAGATCTGTGGGCTTCTGTGGACTGCGAGACTATTTCCTTCCCCAGCATGGGGAAGTTTTCAGCAATTATTTCTTCAAAGACACTTTCTATCCTTTTTTCTCTCTTTTCTTCCTCTGGTACTCCTATAATGCGAATATTGTTCCGTTTGGATTGGTCACACAGTTCTCTTAATATTCTTTCATTCCTAGAGATCCTTTTATCTCTCTCTGCCTCAGCTGCTCTGTATTCCTGTTCTTTTATTTCTATTCCATTAACAGTCTCTTGCATCTCGTCCAGTCTGCTGCTAAGCCCGTCAATCGCTTGTCTTATTTCTGCGTTGTCTTTCCTCACTTCCCTCACTTCCTCCCTCAGCTCTTTCATATTTCTCTGTAGATCCATCAGTATGGTTATGACTTTTATTCTGAATTCTTTTTCAGGAAGATTGTGCATTTCCATCCCTTCAGTCTCCCTGTCTGGTGTTGTCTGGGTCTGGGTAAGCTTTGTTTGTACCATATTCCTCTGTCTTTTCATCATGATAGAAGTGGTCGCTGGTAGGTGCCATGTATGTCAGCTGGGCTCTTTAAGACTTTTAAAAAGAAAAAAAAGAGAAAAGAAAATAAAAGAAAGTAAAGAAAAGAAGAAAAAGAAGAAGAAAAAACGCCCGCCAGGAGTAGATTCTGTGAGGATGCTGTAGGTGGCGCTGCTGCTCCAGTATTCCGCAGCCGTGGTTGCGCCACTCTGCAGGGCCCTTTGTAGCTCTGGCCAGGTCAGGAATGAATCGGACACTGCTGATCTCTGTGGGAAGTCTCAGGGCGGCTACTTTTTCCCAGTCACTAGCCCAGGGGTCTGAAATTCCCAGGACTCCCAGCCTGCTGGGCTGAGTGCGCTGGGACGATCCTGCTCCTCTGTTGGGCCCCTGTGTCTTTAAGACTGCTAAAAAGGTGTGTGCTTTTCTTTTGTCCCAGGGAGCAGGCTGAGAGGACCCGGCTGCACCGTCCCTCTCAGATCCTGCCCCTCTGTCTCTCCGATCTCCGATGCACCACGTGATGTGTGTCAGTGCTCCTGGAGCAGGTCACCAGCGCTGGTTATTCGGCGGGCCTGTGCTTCCACTCCCGCCCGGCTCTGAATCCTCTCCTCCCGCCGGTGCACGGGGGTGGGGGAGTGCTCGGGTCCCGCCAGGTCGCGGCTCCGTATCTTACCCGCTTCACGGGGTGCCAAGTCCTGTCTTGTGTAGCTGCAGGCTGGGTGCCATCCTATATCTTCTGGTCTCTCTTTTAGGAATAGTTGTATTTGTTGTATTTTCATAAATATATATGGTTTTGAGAGATTTCCGCCACCCTGCTCACGCCACCATCTTCCCAGAAGTTGTTTGTTTTGTTCTTGTTGTTGTTTTCTGCTATGTAGATGAAGCAGCATTCTAGTGAAATGCCCATCCTTTTCTTTCATAATTACACCATGACCACTTGACCTGTGCAGGAGAATCCTGCAGGCCAAACCATTCTAATTACCAGTCACCCTCCTACCCTTAGCAGTGACACTTACTGAGTGAACTGGTCCACAGCAAGCGGGCTGCTGGATTACCACAGCGACGTGTAGGTAGTCCCCTGTGCTGTGCAGTGTCCTTCCAGCACCCTCTAGTGCTGAAGCCTAATACTGCACCAGATGACAAAAGAAATACACAGTCCAGCTCCAAAATCAGAAAGCAAAACTGTCAAACAAACAAAAAAGTGGATTTGGAGCTAAGTGATGATAATAAGCTGGTAACTAGCACATATGCTCACTGCTCTGAGACTCTTGATCCCTTGCTTAACTATGCCAAGGCAATTCTGGCCTTTTAATCTCCTGCAATGTGGGCCATCATTTTTTCCCAACTTCCAGGAGCAATCCAGCAACATGTCAAGACTGGCTCCGAGAGCCTTTGCCAGATCACGAAATCCTGAATCACAGGAGAGTTTATTCATTGTAACAAACTGTCCCTTAGAATCTGCACTCCCAGGCCATCACTCTACAGACCATCCCCAGACTAAGATGCTAGCACGTATCAGCCCACTCCTACAACTCAGCTCCTTTCTCCTTCAGCAGGCACAGCACTTCCCCAGTTGGGACATGATAATATTTGACCAAAATTATTAGTCTAATGGCCAGGAAAGAAGGTGAGGGCAGATTATGAGGACAGCATGTGCTGTCTTGCAAAACACCTGCTTCAGTTGCAACCACTGTGTAGTCCGGACAGGGAGTAGGTACTGCTGTCCTCGAGCAAGAGGAAATGGCCCATTTCTGCAGGCCCACAGGGTTGGCGGAATCTGGTCACCCAAAGGTCTCTGGTGGGTCCAGCTGTCCCCATCCCAAGCCTCAAGGTCTCACACACCCTCCCTATCAGGATCTTGACTTCCACGTGAGAGAAGCTGGTAATGCCGCATTCTCTGAAATTCAGCCGCTCTTACACTCAGATTCTGAGTTTTATCTTAAGCACAGTCTGCCCTCTGGTTGCTGCCCTGGAGCCTTCAGACTTTCACACAATACTTTATTTTGGTAATGAGCTTGTCATTTTCTCTCTGTAGTGCGTCAGTAAGCACCTAAATCAACCACCTCTTCTGCTGTCCTTTTAATTATTATTTCCCTCAGATTTCTCACATACTAAAAATAGTGCCTACCTCGGAACGTCCCACTTAATTATCTCATCGTTTCCATGGGTCAGGAACCCAGGCACAACTTAGCTGAGTCCTGCGCTTCACGGCCCGTCACCAGGTTGCAGTCAGCCGCAGGCCCAGGGTCCGCAGCCTCACCTCAAAGTTCCGCCTGAGAAGGATCCGCCTCCACACCCACTCAGTGGGCATCAGCGGCTTACAGCTCCACACGGGTGGCTGGGCTGAGGGCCTCAGCTCCTTGCCATATGCGCCTCCCCAAGGCAGCCTGGCTCCCCAAAGCGTGCGAGCTGAGAAAGCAATAGAGAGCAAGCCAGCAAGACAGAAGCCACAGCTTCTGAAACCTAATCATGGAAGTGTACCTTGCTGTATTGTCAAAAGCAAGTCACTCTGTCTCTCCTACGCTCGAGGAGAGAGGATTCCACAAGGGTGTGAATACCAGGAGGCAGGGGCCATTTGGGAAGCCGAGCGTGACAGGTGCCACCTCAGACAAAGCCCCACAGAGGACAGTTTGGGCAAGATCCTGCAGGGGAGCACCAGAGAGTACATCTGGCCTCAGAGCTGTGCCACCCCGGGGCAAGGGTGCTAAAGCACTACCCTCCCATCCCCTCAGTCACTGGTGAAGGCTCACCCTAGCGGGGCACGAATTTCCAGGCACTTCCAGCTCTTTGTGCATGCGGTCTGAGGGCCATGCTCCAAAAAACAAGTCATGAGGACCGGCTATTGGAGGCTCAGTGAACCAGGTTCAAAGGAACCCAAGGGGACCTGGACGGCACATCAGCATGTATAGCCCAGTGAGGGAGAGAATGCAGAAGGGCACTCTCGGTGCAGTTATCAACAGCAAATGATCACGACTCATCTGCTATTTTGTGTGGCTATTCTAGTCAGAGGTCTTTGACTTCCAGTAATTAGAACACACTTTTTGGGTTATTGAAAGGCTTATGGCTTTCAAGACAGAAGACAGGCCCCTGTCTCAAGAGGCCTAACCCCGGGCCCTGGGAACAGGAGAAGCCCAGGAAAGCTACGGGTGGCTCTTGCTGTCTCTGACACTCTCTGAAGTCGAGAGGCTTTCTTTTCTCTCTGAATCCCTCTCTCTCTTTTCTTTCTGACAACATATTTTCTCCACCCATGGACCCATATGCACATGACTATCATTCTTGCTCTTAAATTCACCTCTCAGCCCCTTCAATGATCTTCTCAATCAACTTTCTACAAAGACTTGGCTCAGTTTTTCCAAATTCCTATAGCTATATAGAAAGAAATATTTCAAAATATTAATTTTAGTTATCTATGAGTGGTAGAATTATAAATAGTTTTGTTTTCTTTTTTATATTAGTCTGTGTTTTCTCCAAATTTCCTACAATTAATGTGACTGCATTAGGAAAGAAAGAGCTCGACTGGATTTTCTCATCCTCATCTTCCATCTCCAACACCCTTTTTCTCTATAGCTCCACTTTACCCCTTCCTAGTAAATGATGTTTAGAAAGATGAAGTATTGTTAGCAAAACACAGCTAAGTTAAGCAATGAGGGGCCAGTCACTATCAGCAATGGAAAGTGGTATCTGATTTATTATTTGCTTGGAGGAACCTGAAGGGCCTGAAAAGTCATCTGCCATTCCTCCAGGATGAAGCTGGGACCCTGGGGGGAGGACTCCCTGTTTGATGATGCAGGAGAGAAAGAAAGGAAACCCATCCAAGGTGGGCTTTTCAGATGGACAGTTGGGTGAGCCTGTGGAGAAAATATTGTTTGGCGCCCTCCTGTGGACTCAGTGAATAATCATGAATATGTAATGGTATGAGCTGGTCCTCCTTAATAGTGATCAACCAGACGCTATAGGTAAAAATAAGGAATAGCAAACAAAGAAAACAAAACCACAATCTGAGGGATCATATGATAAATAACAAATAAGAGGTTCCAAAAAGTAAATATCAAGGAAGATATCTTCTCCTGTGGTCATTATCATCTCCCTAGTCCAGCCCTTACATAAACAAGTATTTTAGAAACCAAGAAAAAATGCTAATGACACTATAGATCTCTAGTAGTACAAGCATATATAATGGGACACATTGGAAATCACTGCTAATCCTGTTAAGTCGTATCCTGTCCTAGCCTGTGCCCAGAGGCTGCCTGAGCATCATCCTAGCCTATATGATGTCAGTGTTCAAAAAAGCATCATAACAAGAGAGAACATTTCTCCATCTTCTAGTAGGGCTGAAATAATCCAAGGTGGACATGTTGAGACCTTGCCTAATTTGTTTTTAGTATGAATAAAGAAAAAATTCACAGTTTTCCACATTATGGTATTACACACTCTTGGCTCCAGAAATGCTCTCCTGTGGTCACTGAGTCCAGTTCTTGTTCTGTTCTTCCCTGGGGTGAAAAACAGCTGCTTACCATCTTCCCTAGGAACCCTTCACTGTTAGAGCACACTATAACACTGTCTACCAATTCTTTAAACACCTAGTAATCCACGTTTATTTGACCTTCCCTCATATACATCATTTTCCCATTCCAGTCAAATTTGTGGTTTCCCTTTGAACCTACTCCAAGTTTCTGGCTCTCCTTTACCATGGAACAAATATGTGATCTTCTGGGTGATTTCTAAGGATTACACGCTCCCTGTTACAAATGAAAGAAACACAGAAATGTAAAGGGACTTCTTTGATGTGCTGGCCTGTGTGACTATGTTGATGCATGCAGTAAGAATCATCTTTTTTTTAGTGCTGGACAAGTCAAAAGAATATGCTGTGCCGTTTGTGAGTCATTGATACTCGGTAAAATGCCGCCATCTAGTGCCCAAGACTAGTAATAACCTCTGTGAGAGACGGGTAGGACAGAAACTGCAAATCAATTACAGTGCAAAATGACAACCCAGAAACTAGCAGGGCCAAGACAAATTAATGACAAAAGTTCGATTACCTCTGGAGACCATAATTCTTAGTCTATAGACTGGGCAACTGGAGCAGCTTAACAATTAACATAGCCTTTTTCCACAGAGAAATGCACAATTCTGAAAGTGCTGGGTCCCACTGGAGGTTAACAAAAGAGGAGATATAAGCAAGCGAGCCCCTGCTTCATGTCTGGCACTGCTGTAAATAGTTTGCATGTTTGGAGTTTTTTGGTTTTTTTTTTTTTACTTAATCCTGACACACCTTATGAAGCAAGTGTTACTATCCCCACTTTGCAAATGAGAACCTGAGACCCAGAGCAGCAAACATCTTATCCTAGGTTACACAACAGAGCCGGGCCTAACTCTAAGACCCACATTCTGTCCCTTGCACCGCCCCGAGAGAGGATGTGCAGGGAATCTTTTCTGCCCACTTGCTTACCTACCACTCTCCACAGGTGTACGACTCTGTGGAAAGACAGAGGGAAATTTGGAGGTTGCGGGACAAATACTGTGCTAGAACAAGGCCCAGGTAGCAAAAGAATTTCCTGTAGCCCAGTGTGAATGTTATTTTTGGTATTGCCATTATTTTTGTCTGCCCTAAAGCAGGCGCTCCTGGCTGCCAGGGGCTGTACTCTTGATTTGTCACAGTAGCGCTGAATAAATACTGACCAGTTGACTAAAATTAACACACAATGAAAGTTCTTTGTTCACACCTATGTCTATTTTATCATGACAAAGCTTCTGGCATTGACACAGACGATCCCAAGAGGGAAGCCTGCATTCTCTGGAAAAAGCAGAAGGACCAAAAAAAGCTGCCAGGGATTAAGTTCCTCTCAGACACAGGCTGGCTACTGTCACTGACTAATGGAGTCACCCCAGGTTCACCAACCAGCCCGCACATCAAAGGCATACAATAGAGAGAAGGTGTCAAAAGTACTTATTTTTCTGAAAGTTGGGCCTGTGTGGAGAAATAGAGGATTTTTAGAACATTATATTTTCATTCATGTAATTATTTTTAATTCAGCCATTGTCTATTAGGTAAATGAGGCAATTAGACAGAAAAAGTGAATAAAACAGCAATGTTTTTTAAAAAGCAATGATGAGTTCCTGCTATAAGGAATATAAAAATAGAATTTAAAAGAACGGGAGAATGCAGCGAGATCTTTAAACCCTACGGGTAGTTTTTGTTCTTGGTTTGTTTGGTTTCATAAAGGAAAGCTCAGCTCTAGTATGACTGCATCCAAGAAGATTTTCTTGAGAATTCTAACTAGGAAGATAAACCCCCCAAAAAATTAAAGGGAATTTTATATTTCTTCTAACACAGGAACACACACATCCTGAATTTTGATGATTTGTAGGCAACCAAGATATTCTCAAGAAGAGGAAAACCTTAGCAGCCTGTTTACATCAAAATTAAAGAAATCCACTAGTATTCTGTAAGGAGTTAATTAAACTGAGTATCTGACGACTTCTCAATGAGCCGATGATAACATCTTCTAATAGACCCCAGACCACTTAGCTTCTAGATTTACCCTATAATCCCTCTACAGCAAAAACTCATCATAAGTGTGTGGGCCTTCCTCCGTGTTGCAGTGATAGATAGACAAGATCTAGAATCTAGAGTCGTGCACTTGGCGTGTGAAGATGAACTCAGTGGCTCCTACCAGTGGAACAGAAGGTTTGAGAGTTTCAGCCAAGTCATCATTTGTGCTTATCTATGCATCCTCTCTTGAGGGGTCTCTGTAAGAAAAACAGATTTGCAAAACGCCTGCCTGTGCAGATGGGCGCGCTCTATTACCCAGGAATACAGCTTTGCCAGCTAGCCCTGGGTAGGGCGCAATGGCTGATGGGGTGGGACAACATGGGCAAAGACACAGGAGTGTGAGCACACGTTCAGGTGAAAACAAAACATTCCAAAGAATTGGCACAAAGGGTGTGTTCTTGGGGAAAGACGATACTGAAAAGGCAGGCAAGGGACAAATTATGAAGTCTTGTGTGAATTCTAAGGAGGTACATACTTGGATTATACTTCAGATTAGTTTTCTCAGATATAAGTAAAATTGGCCCTTGAACAACATGGGTTTGAACTGCATGGATCCACTGATACACAGATATTTTTCTATAAATATATTGAAAATGTTTTTGGACATGTGCAACAATTTGAAAAAACCCCACAGACAAACCACAAAGACTAGCAATATCAAAAAATTAAGAAAAAGGTATGTCACAAGCATATAAAATAAATGTAGATACTAGTCTCTGATATCACTTACTACCATAAAATCGATAGTAGGCTATTAGTGGCTAAGTTTGAGGAGGAGTTATATGTGGATTTTCGACAGCATGGGAGTCCTCAGCCCTTATTCCTGTGTTGTTCAAGGTCAACTGTAATATAAAAGGAACACATTCTCGCAGACCCTGTGTTGGCTTAAATTCCCTCTTAATATTGTGGCAGAAACTGCTAATAATTTCCTTCTATTCCTTCTCCCCAACTTCCTTTCAATTATTAGATTTCCTCAAATTTTACCTAAAGCCTATGTTGCCCAGCTTCCCTTGCACCTGGATGGTCCCATGACTGCATCCTGGCCAGTGAGAAGTAAGTGGAGAGAAACCTGCGTCCAGCTCCTGGGTCAGGTTCTCACAAGGAAGCTGCTTGCCCTTCACTTCCCCTCTACGCCTTCCACAGGCCGGGAATCCAGGGAGTGTTGACAAAGTGGCTTCAAGCACGCAGGTCACGGCAAGGCTCCTGGCCCTCCCTGCTCACAAGGTGGTCCTATGGGCCAGCAATCGGCGTCACCTGGGAATTCGTGGAAATGCGGAATCTCAGGCCCCACCAGACCCACTGAAGGTCACTCTGTATTGACATTAAAGTCTGAGAAGCACCAGTCTAGGAGGAGGTAGAGAAGCAGGCTAGAGGGAACCTGGGTCTCTGGATGACGCTACGCTGCTGGGCCAGCCACTCGCTCATCCGTTTATAAGAGAAGTAGACCCACATTTAACCCGCCTTTATTTTTACCTCTGCTTGATCCATTATATGAACTACATTAATATGCACATATATACAACATGGTATATACCCCCATCCTTATAGCTTTTTTAAAAATATAAATGTATTTATGTTTTCCTTTGACTTTATTCAGTACAGCCACCACTATTAAATCACATACACTGTAGTGATTTTACTGAGTAGCTGAGCTGACGATGTGCTGGTCCAAAGCCATAAAATTAAAACAAATTTATAAATGAAATAAAAACAAAACCATAAAACCAATAAAAATCCAAATGAACAATTGTTCTCATATAATGGGATGGGTGATGTTTTTCAGCTGGAACAAAATCACTCTTCAGAACAAGGCTGTGGTACTAAGGCTTCCACACAAATGCTTTTTGAGTGTGGCAGGTCTGTCCTGCCATGTGCTTTGTGAAGGCTCGATTCTCCCACCACTTGCCTCTATTTAGAGCGCTGTCAACAATCAACGGCACCAAATGCCTTGATATCATTTGATTTCATTTGGCCTAAATGGAACATTTATATTGTTACCTCTGTTCTTTTCTCATTCACCCTGGAAAATTCAAGAAGTACCACCAGTAATTTTATAAATACAATTGTAAACATGATTTATAACATAAAATGGCCACCCAAACCTAGAGAAATAAAACTTACATTCACACACACAAAAAAAACTGTGCACAAAGGCCTACAGCAGTCCTACTTGTAATAACCAAAAACTGGAAACTACCCAAATGTCCTTCAACAGCACATAGATAAACAAACTCTAATACATTATACAATGGAATACTCCTCAGCAACAAAAACAAACAGGTTGATACATGTAAGAACTTGAATGCAAATGCACTATGCTAAGTGGGAAAAACTAATCTCAGAAGTTTACATACTACATGAATTCCATGTATATAATACTTTTGAAATGACAAGGTTATAGTGATGAAGAACTATAGTTCTTCACGGCAGTGTCAGGAGTTAGATAAGGGGGAAGGTGTGACTATAAAGGGGTAACATTATGGAGTTTCTTTGTAACTATGGAATAATTTTGTATCCTGGATGTATCACTGTTTACACAAATCTACATATGTGATATTTCATAAAATTATACACCACCCCCCCCAAAAAAAAAACCACAGTGCATGTAAAAACTTGTGAAATTTGAATAAAGTCTGTAGTTGAGTTAATACCAATCAGATTCCTGGTTTAACAATGTGCTATGTTATTAAAGATGTTATCCTTACAGAAAACTGAACAAAGGATATATAGGAACTCACTGTACTATTTTTGCCACTTCTAGTAAATCTAAAAGTATTCCAAAATCATTTTTTTAAATTGTAACCTAACAACAAAAAGACCCAGACAGAACATTTCCGAGATCTGGCATTTTAGCATGACCCAGGCACGACTGCTGTCAAAGGAATACCAGAGAAGGAAGCATTCAGAAAAGGAAAGAAAAACTCACCTCAAAGAGAGCAAGGGAACCCCACTTCAGGACTGGCTCACCAAATAAAGTAGCAAGGGCTTAAAGGAAAAATACCTGGTATTACCAAGGCTACAAAGTTAACATTATTCCTTTCATGTCCAGAAAGTAGCGACTCACTCAAATGACTGTTATATTCACAAAGCTCCTGACATATTTCCAGCCCAGCAACATAGGAAAAATCAAGGATAAAACTGTTTTTGTGCAGGAGCCCAGGTTTACAGGAAATATTATTTATTTATTAAATATTTATTATTTAGGGGACCAGACCAGTCAGGGTGACTCTGTTACTTCTGATTTATCTCAGTGTGTTGTTTATGTTTTTGTTTCCCATTGCGGTAGTTGAAGGGTTTAGACATATTGGAAGCAGAGCAAGTTTTGCTTTCCTGTGGACACCTGTGACTGCCCAAAACACCTGCATTTTAACCCCTGGCATCATGACTGGGTGAAACTGCTTTTTCCTCACCACCCACCGTGACCCCTGCATCCCCAGGCTGCGGCTGTGTCTACTGTTTCCCACAGAATGTCAGCACGCGAGAAATCACCAACAATGCCTTCGGCAAACTACAGGACTTGGTGACTCTTCCAGGTAAATTCTAGACCAAGTTATTTAGTGAATGAACTGTAAGAACTTAGGAAATAACAAACCAGCCAACATTCATGGGGCTGTGTGACAGGCTGTAAGTCCGGGGAGAGGAAATCCTGGGGCAAAATACCTCTAAAAATCGAAATCAGTCAAAGAGAGAAATAAAGTTTAAAACCTGTTTATTGCTTACGAAACTGCAGTCCGGCCCATCTCTCTTCTCCTGCTCCAGCAGCAGCAAAAACAGGCCCTCCCCCTCACCTCTCAGGTACAGATAATTACCTCCTTGCCCAGGTAATTACCCATTGATATGGAGGAACTTCTCTCCACCCCTGAGGAATGATACAAATACGCTAAAGCCATACTTCTTTCCACTTCTGAACGCCTGTTGGTATGCAGATATACTAAAGCCAGGCGAGATATTCAGGAAATATTACAATTTTACCCACACAGGCACTGCACAAAGTGCCCACCATGTGTCATCTCATCTCGTCCTCACAACATGAGGTGAGCTTTAGTCGCATGGAGTTGGGACTTGAACCCAGAGTTTCACTCCAGAGTCTGTGTTCTTAGCCAGTATACAAAAGGATACAGTAACTGCTGGGCCCCAGCTTGGATTTATGAAGAACAAGTCATGACTAGTTTTATTAGCTCTTTAAATGGAATTCTAAACGAACAAATCTGAGAAATAAGGTAGACCTGATTTCAGCAATGAATTAGCAAGAATTTTATTACTTTTATTATTAAGGACACTGACTGGTTGGAGATGGGAACTGGAAGCCGGGCCCCAGGAATGGGGCAGGCCCCTGTGGTCTCCTACAGCAGCGACTGAAGCTTCAGGTGAACGGCTGGAGGGCATGGGTTTTCCGTAGGGTTGCTGTGTATCCTGTGTGGTTTTCCCTACACGTGAACCTAACCAATGCAACTCTTCTTCATCCTCGGGGTCCAGTTCGTTACACCCCCAACTAATCACCCTGTGAGACTAGTCCACCAGGGGGCAAACGAGAGCAGCCTCTCCAGAATTAGAAGCTGTCCTGTGGGACCAGCTCTGACCTCAAGAACACGCAAGCTGGGCCAAACCCTGAGAGCACACAAACACGGGGCCTCCCAACCTGCCCCTTCTCAGCCGCACCTGCACGCGCTGGCACCACAGCTGCAGATCGTCCTGCCCAGGCCAATGGCAGGAGGGAAGAGGCAGGAAAAGAAACTTCATACTCACAGATTCGGGGTAGGGAGGAAAAGCCTGGGCCTCACCTGCTTTAACACAACTTGGCTTTCAGGTCCTTAAAATCCGCACCCTTTGTAGCTTTGCCTCATGTCCCTGACCAAAATGGTATCAAGGGCAGGTCCACACAGATGACTGCATCACGAGGGCTCCTCTAGTCTCTCAGCCCTGAAAGCCAGAGAGAGGCAAGAGGATTAGAGGCCTGAGGCGGGGTTTCCTTTCCATCCCCTCAAACTTCTGCTCTGAGGACCCCTAGAAGGTCTGGGCAAGTACAGGTTCCGGGGCCCCGCCCGCTCCCCACAGCATCACGCTCTGAGACCCCTGAGCAGCCATTCATTAACTGTTGGCACCCGAGCTGAAGGTGCCCAAGTGCTCCAAGTCACTGGTACGCTGGCAAACATATCCGGCCCAGAGGGAGGGTTCTGACCCACTGCCACCCAGCTTTGAAGCCAATAAAAGATCCCACTTTTACAAGAAAACTTCCTATGACCAGGGAGCAAGGTCTCCCTTCAAACTCTTCCACAGGGGTTCAGATTTTAGTTTGCCAAGACCACAACAGTTTGTCCTTATAACAGATACCTGGGACACCTTACTTTTCCTGGGGTTTGAAAATGGCTGGGGTGTACCCTGCATATAAGCTAACTAACTGCACTTTTCCTCTTTTTTTGTCAATGGACATCACACAAACCTCACAAGGGACTTAGCAGGAATAACTGCAGAGGCCCTCAGCAGGGGCCGAGCCAGCAGCCCTCCCAGTGAAAAAGCACTGACATCCCCCCACATTCCTCCTCCCCTAGCCCCCCAGAGTCCCTTCATCCGGTCCAAAACAGTCCCCTTCAACTCAAAGGCAGTCCTCTGGGGAAAACTGATGTCCCCACATCTAAAACGATTGCCTCTGGCAATTTACAGGCTCTGAAAACTAAAAATTAATCCCACAAGAGCAATTAACCCAGTTCACAAGACCCATGGGAATTTGACTATTTTTCATTTACCTGAGGTAATTCAGTTCCTCTACAGAAAAAATATATATCCATGAGCTAAAATCCGTCATCTCTAACATTCCCAATTTTCTGATATTAATCAAGACTCTCTATCAATCCATATCTTGACTAGAAGGAAATTAAGTAGAAAGGCTAAATTAAAGAAGCCTTCTGCCTTATCTTTCCACAGATTTAATTTTAGGCAATGCCCAGAGGTTCTCGAATCTTCCTAGTGCCATTCCTTAAAGCTACCAGGCTACTAAGAAGTCCTCCTAAGCCACTCTGACCAGGAGTCCAGAAGGATTCTTCTAGCAGTCAGTCACTCCCCAACAACTTTCCCTCATCATTGACACCAAGAGGAAATTGCCCTAAATGATTCCAAATCAGGTCTTTAAAACAAAGGTGGCCATAGTCCTCTGGGCTCCCAAAAACAGACGCAGCCCAATGTCGCACCCACATTTAAAGTGTGAGGGCTTCCAGGGTCATCACACACGGGGACTCACGACTCCTCCCAGCTTAGGGCTCCACAGTTTCTGACACATGGAAAGCATTTGGGGAATAGGCAATGGAAGAGCTGTGGTGGGAAGGCTTGAGACTCTCCAGAACAAACCACTGAGGCCCTTAAAGTCCCATCACTAAGAATTTTCTCTGGTATAATTCTTGCCAATTAAATTTCCCATTCATCCTGTCTCTGTGTCCAGTTAGTTCCCAAATGAATCATTTAGATTGGGAAAGCCCCATCCAGAGAGCATAACCTGATGACACTCTTACTGAATGACCACTGTCCCCTCAAATGTTTCCTTGGTTACCTCCCCATTCCTCCAGGTTGAGCCTTGGCTACATTATAGTCTCCTGGTAATGAGGGCTGAGACATCCTCGGCGTCCAGCTGACTCCTTGACGAACATTCCCTTCCTCAAACAGACTAGGGTAGGAAGCCCTCAAATCTTCCTGATAAAGATCTGTCCCGCTACACCTCATCTTAGCTCAGATTAATTAGGTCAGCCTAACTGCTGATATTAATAAATCAGAAAGTGAAGAATCACAAAACCTTTAGACCCAAAAGGAACTGACTGCATTTTTTCCTGACCCTAAGAGTATTTTGGAATCCACTCTCCAATGCTTTAGAGAGCGTGGAATGCGGCAGAATGAGGACGTAAACACAAGTGTCCTAATCACCAGCCTAGGCTCCCACATCACCTGTTTACTACAGATCCACTTTTGGAAAAATGATTTCTCTAGGCAGGATTTCTGGCCTTTTCCGTATCCTGCTTTCTGGCAGAGTGATTGTAATAAAGAAAACATGATTTGCCATCTTACTTTCAATTAACAAAAGTGTAATCACTTCTAAGCTACTTGTAGGTATTTCATTCATTCATTCACTCATTCATTGGCTCAACAAATATCTATATGCCAGGTTTTCTTCCAGGCTCTGAAGAGGCACCAGAGAGTGTGCAGGCCTCTACCCCAACTTCACATACAGTGAAGGCATCTGGACGAATAAATGGGCATGAATAATACAGCAAAATAACCCAGTGACAAGGGAGGCCCCGAGAGCTCACCGTAAGGGGCCCTGACTCTGACCAGTGGGCTAAGGGTGCAGAGGAACCAACAGGGGAAAGAAGTGTTCTAGAAATGGAGAAAACCACATGACAGAGAACCAGAAAAGAGTTCATGGTTCCGCGGGGACGGGAATGTGGTTCCAGGAGCTGGAACAAGCACCAGGTGAGAGGCCAGAGAAACAGACAGGGGCTGGGTGGCGCTGGGAAAAGGAGAGGGGCTCAATCCCAAAGGCAACTGACGCTATCGAAGGACTTCAAACACATTCATTCATTCTATGGGCCTGAAAGACAAAAAAAAAAACAATTTCAGAACGTGATCAAGACGCTCTCAAGAAAGCAAAGCAGAGCACAAAGAAGCGGGAAGCTGGGGAGTGACTGTTAGGGCCCTGCTAGCCGCAAGGTCCCTGTGTTAGAATCCCGGCTGGGGTACAAAAAGCCTACTGGAGAAAACCAGCCACAAGTCTACTGCTTAGTTCCGGCAGAAAGTCTGCACTGAAAAGGTTGTTTCCCAATGGATCATTTTTCCATGTATAAACTGCAAGAACAAAAGCGGGAAAACCACAATCCAAACTCATTTTTCACTGAAATCTAATCCTCTTATATAACAGAAGTTATGGAAGGAACCCTGTGAGTGAACTTCATGTATATTTATAACAACGGGGTTGGTTTCATTTATTATTTAAAATCAACTTTCCTTTGCTCATCTATATCACTGACATTATTTTTGTTTAAGCTAGTTTGCCAGGGAGTTAGGGTCACTCACAATAAACAGGTTCCTGACTGGTGCACCTTCCACCAAGCAAACGTGAATGAGGGCACAAGTCTGACTTCCACATCTTCATGGAAATCTTGATAGGCACTATCTGAAGCACACAGAGCCGCTTTGACCCAAAACTGCATGATCAGAACTTCCTACACTCCTTGGGGAGTTCACCTTTGACCTTACCCAGAGATTCCCTTCACTACTAGTTTGGAAAAGTAGCAATTCTCAACAGTATCCCGAGTGCATAGTCTGTTCCCTATGTGAACTACAGCGAAAGTGTCACAAACACTGAATGAAATGGCTGAAAACACTGATCTAAAGGACATAGACACTATCCTTCCCTCCGGATTCACCCAGCTCCATCTCAACCTTAAATCCAATGATCAGAAAACAACAAACCTGCCCCAAATTACTCATTCTCCATAAAAGAATGGATTGATTATATCTCCATACTGGGTCCTTCAGGAGTGACATAATGGCCTTGGCTTTTATAGAGGCGAGAGAGTAAGGAGGGTCAGTCAGCAAAGGAAATTGCTAATGACAGAAGGTGGAAATTGGCCCATGAGAACAGAAAAAGTAATTCTAAAGAGGAGAGTAGATGTTAACTTCAGGACTCGGGTATAACAAGTCAGGTTGCACCCATACATTCACCACAGGAAAAGGAAAGATACAACAGGAGTGTTACAACACTTCAGAGCCAGCTTCACTCTCCTGTTGTTCTTGTCTGCGCTGAGTTAAGGAAGTGGAGGGGCAATTTCATGGGATTGAGGGGCGTGCATTCTACCTCCCAGGTTGTTTGGGGCTATATCTGCCTGTTGCTACAAGCAGAACCCACTGAGCGACGGGCCTGCCCACACAGGGGCCCCTTCCCAGGTGACTCTGTCTGGTGGGCGGCTCCTGCATCTGACCGTGATACGAGGTGCACAGGACAAAGGCAGGTGTGTTTCTGGGCCCCAGACTGACTACAGGAAGAGACGCTACAAGCCTGGAACCTACCTCTCAAGGCAGAAAAACTAGCGGCAATTGAGGAACTTGCCATCATGCGGGGAAAACAGTGAGGGGGCAAGGTCATGGAGGAAGTTCTATAAGCTGTTTTTCTTATTATTTCTCTTTACTTACTAAAACAGAATAATAAAGATGACACTGGATAATAAGACTTACCAACCATGTTTCACCCTTAAGTGCGTAACAATGGACAGTATGCAAGTGTTTTTCTGTTTATCATCAAGTGTTTGCTAAAATATTTTCAGATTTTTACTTCATCCAAGTTTCAACAAAATGGGATTTCCAGATCTGGTAACAAGAAAATTAAAATCATCTGAAAATGCTGAATAAAAGATATGCCCAAAACATTGTTGGACACACAGCTGAGCTCACAGAAACACAAGTGTGAAAGCTGCAGTCGTGAGAGCTCCTATGTGATTCCAGAGAGGAGGGGGCAGAAAAGGAGAACTGGGCATCAGATCCGACCTGCAGACTAGGAGACAAAGCCTTGAGCCCACACTTGGGAGGAGTTGAAACTAAGCCACAAGCAGATCTGAAATCTATATAGGAGTGACATGCAAATCCCCAAGCAGAGAAATAAGCATAAATATTATTCCTGGATTGGTGACCCCCTCAGACTACCTGAAGATAACAAGCACAGATCCACCTTAGAGGGAATCTTTCTCAATCCAGGCTGCTTGGAATTCACACACACACAAAATCCCCACTGAAGATGAACTCACAATTTAAAAATAATAATAAAACACACAAGGAACTAATTCTCCATGAACAAGAGTCAGCAGAGACAACAGAGGTAAGAGAACCTGAAACAACAATAAAAAAAAAGTATATTCTTAAATATTAAACACATATAAAAGAATAAACACCAAGATGAAGAACCTGAGACCTAGAGAGATTATGAATCTGATGCCATTGTGCAAAGCCGGGATTCGGAACCCGGCCGTGGGCTCCAGGGCTACGCCCCTCCTCTGCGCCATTCCGCCAAGCCCAAACTAGGAGAGCACAGGGATCAGCTCTGCGGCGGCCGTCCTCCCGACTGGTCATCAACGTCAGCCCCTGGTCACGCCTGCAGAAGGGCTATGGGCTCAGTCCACTAGTAGGGGAATCTTGATAACAGATGCTTACGGATGTGTTCAGATATGATCCAACACGTTGCCACCTTTTCCCTGCCAGTCACCTGGACGCCTGGGGTCTCTTCCCTCTCTGCTCCCACGTGTCTTTCTCCACTCTCCCCTGGGTCTTTTCCCACTCAGTCTGTCCGTTCACAGGTCCGACTCCTCCCTGGAAGGCCAGTGGCAGAACCTTGCTGGGCATCATGGAGGAGTCTCTGAATCCCAGAATGGAGTATCCTTGGAAAACAAAATTTTCTGTTGCTTATACTGTCATAGATCAACTTCAGTGCATTTTTATGTTCCTTGATATTCTCTGTTTTCCTCTATTTTACCAGAGTCTCCTCCTGGGGAGGGTGAAGGCGGGAGAGGAATCCAGGAGGAGGACTGAGAAAATCCTATACGGCCTCTTATGACAAGAGGTCTGGCCTTTACACTCTAAGCAAGAAGAACAATTTTCTCCAGGAAACACCACTTTCTCCCACCATGTGGGGAAGCACTTCCCAAACATAAGCCACCTACTGTGTACACTGCCTGTCCCACCTGAGAGCTATCCACAGGTCAAGGGACCTGGGAGCCATGTGAGGGTCACAGGGAGCCTCTGCATCTCTCATGAAAGCAAGGCGCATTAGGCTGCTCCCAGCCCAAGAGGACACTCTCATTCCAAATCAAAGCTCACACCTGCCTGTGCTGGGACCACGTTAGCCGAGCTCTGAGTGAGAGGGGAGACAGGTTCTTGCACACTATTTCCTGCACGCACTCCCTCAGCAGGCCCTTTATCACCCTGCTCCGTTCCTCGTCTGCCTATATGACCACAGTCTACTGCTTCTCAGCCGATATACCACGACTGGGCCACACAGCACAGATCCCCAGCCATTTGGTCTTAGGTTTCACATAACCAGTGATCTAGTCAGGGTTCTCCATAGAAACAGAACAACAGGATGTGTGTGTGTGTGTATGTGCATGCACAAGGATGGGAGACAGAGGGATTTAACAGAATTGGTTTACACAATTGTGAGGGCTGCCAAATCCAAAATCCAGGGGGCAGGCTGGCGATTCCAACAAGAAGGTCATTTCTTGAGCCTGGGGGCAGGCTGGGGGCAGGCTGGGGGCAGAATTCCTTCCTCTTCAAGGACCTGAGTCTTTCCCTACAGGCTTTCAGTCGACTGGATGAGGCCACCACATTATGTAGGGCAATCTGCTTTACTGAGTCTACTGATTTAAATGGTGGTCGTATCTTTACCAAAAAGACCTTCCCAGCAGCATGTGGACTGGAATCTGACCAAACGGCTGAGCACCACAGCTTCGCCAAGATGACACACAGACTCTAACACACAACCTGGGTGACAGAAGGATGAGCACAGCGCCTCGGAGTGAGAGAAGGAACTTCACCCCCAATGTGCACCACCCTCAGCCCCCAGGGGAAGCCCTGAATACCCTCAGAAAGGGACTGAGGGAAAGGGGAGGGGAGGGGCAAAGAGGGGGGCCCAACAGCAGTAACTGTCTGGAAAGGCCAAGCCCCACAGTCAGGATCTGAGCGCAGCCCTCACCTTCTTCAAGCCCTGGATAAATTCCACAGCCTCCTCATTAGATTTCAGCTAAACTTGCTCACGAGAAACAAAAGAACTCCAAAGAAATCTGAAGTTTCACATGTACATCATTCACTCATATATTTCTGTCAGTAGTAAAATCAGTATTGCAACTTTGCAACTCTGTTAGTGTAATAAAGCAAATAAACAAAACCTATTGATGTTACTAGGAACCACGATTTTCAACAGAAAAGAGATGCACATAGAAAATACAACAATGTTAAGGAAAAAAACCCATATTGGAATTGGAATTATCAGTTTGAACACACAGTTGTTGTTGTGTTTCTATTGAAGTATTGTTGCTATACAACCTTATAGTGGTTTCAAGTATACACCTTAGTGGTTCACAGTTACCCATGTCATTAAATCCTCACCCCCACTAGTGCGGTTACAGTCAATGTAAGAAGATGTCAGAGAATCATTGGCTATATTCTCCATGCTGTACTACCATCCTTGTGACCAACTTATATTATGATGGATATTTTTGTGCCCCTTCATCCCCTTTACACTCCCCACCGGCCCCAACCCCCCCCCCCCCCAGGGTAGCCACCAGTCACTTTGCAGCATCTGTATGTCTACTGCTGTTTTGTTCACATTATTGTTTTCTTTAGTGTATTTCCAGCTTTGGCTACAAAAATGAACTAAAAACAATGACATCCCACTCGTGACGAGTACAACTAGCACCCAGACCTGATTTTGAATACTATTCCATATTCAAAGCACCAGAGCTCCTCAGAGAAATGGCTGATTTGAGGACTCAGCCACAGAGCATACAAGATGAGCCCAGGACATCTTCCACCAGGAAGTAAAAGAAGTACATAAAGACCAGTGGGGTTATATCAAAAGAAAAAAGGAAAAAGCCTGTTCGGCAGGCTGGAATAAAGCCTATCATAGAGAACATATCATATGAACAAATAATTCCACTCTTAGATGTATGTCCCTCACTCAAAACAACGTGTTCCCCCAGAGACAAGTACCAGAACGCTCACAGCAACATGACCGTAATAGTCAGAACCTGGAATCATCTAAATGTCCATCTACATAAGAATGCATAAAGTGCAGAAGCCATGCAAAAACAAAGAACTACAACCACATGTATCATAAGAATCTCCTGACGTAATGATGAGCAAAAAAGCCAGACACAGAAGAGCACACACTCTATGATTCCATTCACACAAAGTTTCAAAACAGACGAACTGATCAATAGGTTTACAAGTAAGGCTGGTGGTTACTGAGTTGTTGGGGGCAGTAGTGATAGGAAAAGGGGTGTGAAGGGGGCTTATGGGTAACTAGCAATGTTCTGTTTCTTGATCTGGACACTGGTTTTGATAGGGAAAAATTTACAAGGACAGCAATCTAGTCCAGGTGGCTCCCCTCTGCTGCTCTTCTTAGCAGAGACAACAGAAACTCCCTTAACTTCCCCCTCCCCTTCAGTGTCCACTCTGCCAGACACTCACTCCCTAATCCCACTCCCCCTGGCCTGCTCGCTTGCTGTGCACTTGGAAATGTTACAAATACAGAAGCAGAAAGATATATATTGCTCCCTTTGCCTTTGTTTGGGGCTCAGACCTTGGGAGATTACTCCCCTCTGAGCCCGCCCGTGTGAAATAAAGCCTCAACACTCCAAGACCTCCGAGTGCCGCTTGGTTCTTCCGTCAGTGATCCAGTCCAGGTTTTCCAGTATTTTCCATAACAGTTTCACAGCTGTTTGCTCTGTGAAAAGTTTTTGAACTACAGACTTGATTTCTTGTGTGTATTTCTCTATATGTTATAATTCAATTTAAAATTTTACTTTAAAAAATGGTAGTCATATCTTAAAATATATATATATTTTCACAGTGGCATGTAGACAGGTGTATGACCCAACGGCTGAGCACCACAGCCTAACCAAGATGACATAATTCTCTGTATGTTATCATTCGATTTAAAATTTTACTTTAAAATAACCAGGTTGAAGGGACTCCCCCTGGCCAAATTTAGAACAGTTTGAACATCAGAGAGGACAATGATTATAGCTGGTTATTAAATGAAAATGCACGAATCCAGGGGATGAAGAGGGGATAAGCAGGACAGCTCTTCTTTACAAGAGAAAGACACTAATAAATGTAGACCGAATGACAAGATTAGAAGATCACCATTTTATAACCTCCAACAAAATAACTGACTGCGGTAACCATCGCCAGGGGAAACGAAAAGCACTGTTAGCAGACAGGGTATTCACACGGTGCCAAAGTAACGTCCCAGAGACCACTCACCTTTATAAAGGACAGCAACTGTACCTTTTCGATGGCGGTCCTGTAGTGAGCACCTTAATCCAGTAACTGAACTTAGTATCACAAATAATAGAACAGTGTGACATACATGCCTCTAGCTGGGATGCTAATTAAACAATATAACCTGAGGCAGTGGGTCTTCCGGGCTGCATTAAAATTACCTGAGATTCTAAACCACCCAAAGCCTAGGCCACACTGCCAGACCAACGATATCAGCATCTCTGGGCTGGGACCCAAGCACCAGTAGTTTTTAAAGCTTCCCAGGTGACTGCAATGTACAATCAAGTTACTCTGGATGAAAATGTATGCCCCAAGCCTAACTTCTGGTTTATGGGATATCCAGGAAATAGAGCGGTGGTCCTTAAGGCTGACTGCTTATGAAAATCACTCGGATCATTTTGAAACTAGGCCCACGTGGGCTTCATCTCCAGAGATTTTGATTTAATCGGTTTAGGGGGGAACTCAGGCATTGGTATTCTCTTTCCTAGGCTTTAAGTTTCATTTGAATAACCTCCAGTGAGAACAGAGGGGCGAATTCCACCCCTTCCTTGTAATGCCAGTTAATGGAGATAGGTGGTTCTGCTGTGCAGCCAGAGCTGAGGACACAAGGACAGAGGAACAACGACCATCAGGAGGCGACACATAACCTAGAATGTGAGACATTCTGTAAGACAACTAGCCCAGATCCTCTGGAGGTCAATGTCATGGGGGAAAGAAAAAGAAGAACTATTCTAAGTTAAAATACGTAACAACAAAAATAAATAATGTATTCATTAGTTTGATAAAAGCAGCTATAAAAGACATTTGGGGGCAACAACTGGAGAAATGTGAACCTGAAGCTGGTTTGAGATGATGGATCTTCTTAGGAGGAATAATGACATTGCAATTCTGTAGATAAATATCTGTATATTCTTCAGTGATGTACACTGGATATTGAAAAGTGATGTGTTAGGATGCGTATATAACTTTGGAGTTCACTGCACTAATCTTACAACCTTCCTGTATGTTCGAGATAGCTCCTAAGAAAAAGTTTAGGAAATGAGAAAATTTTTACGTAGGTATAAAAACCTACTCACAAGGCCATTATAATTTCCACCTGTATTGCTTCTTTCTTAAGACTTTTCCAGGAAAATCCACTCACAACTCAACCTCACACAATCAACCTCACACCACACCCAACAATTAAAGCAGCCTTTCTCAACCTTTGCCCACTGGATTGAAATAGGAATTACCTGGAAAAGATCTCTTATTCAAATGAGTTCGAAAAATGCTGGGTTATGCAGGGTTTTCTTGCTCCTGGATGTCTCAGAAATCTTCATATATTTAACATGCATATCCTGTGGTGTTGGGGGTAGAAACCTGCATAGAAAAGAAGCATTTCTTAACTCTATTTTACCTTTTTTGAGCACAGACTCCTTTTATCCCAGAGAATCTTGTAGGTCAAGCGTTCTGCTGGCATTCAGAAAAATGCAAGCATGAAACATCCTCTCCCTCATTTTATCACTCCTCTGTCTTTGATTACTCAAAGAGCTCCTGGATTTCCTTCTGGGCCCTGAAGACTCTAAGGGCACATTTGCAGCCAGGTGAAGCTCTGACTCCCAGCCAGTGCAATTTCCTGTTCACCAAAATAAAAAGTGTAATTTTTTTCTGTTCAGGACCCAATTTTTTCTTTAATATGTATGCACTCTCTTATGTGTATCTATGCAAGCTTTGCTTCAAGTGCACTAAGGATGTCTTTTTTAAAGTGTGAGTTTCTGAAAGACCACCCCATGTGTCTCCTTCCATTCAGCATCTAGGATGGCACCACGCACCACAGGCAGAATCCAAGCTGATAACCAAACAGCAAAAAAAAAGTGGGTAAGGGCTCTTGTCCCAGGGTGCCCTCTGTGCAGGTCAGCCCCTCCAGCACTGTCATTTACAGGCATCTCTCTGGTGCTCCCCCACCCTGTGAGGTGTGCGTTATGATCACAGAAGAGGTTCTGAGAGTCAGAGAGCCGGTGAGGCTGGCCCAGAGTCATACAGTGGGCGGGCAGCAGGGCTGGGATGTGCGCCCCAGGGCCCGATCCCAGACTTATGCTCTCACACCAGATGCTATTCTGCTTCCCGCGGCTTCAGCCTTAATGCTCTTCTACAGCTCCTGCTCTGCTGCACAGTGTCAGGATTTTCAGGGCTCCCAGGAAAAACAGGTTCAATCTACCCCCGCCATCCACAGCCTGTGCTTTTACATGTAGCACAGGGGCCCTGGCAAGTGGCAAGTGCAGCTTCAGAAGCTAAATCATCAGGAGAGTCACCCTTTGACTAAGCCAAGCTGGCCAGTCCTGTGGCACATCCAGCCACCTAAATGTAGGGCCAATGACAAGTGTGAGCACAAAGGAACTTAATGAGTCACTGCCCGGGAAAACCTGGCTGAGGCTCACCCTGAGATTCTCCAAGCCTCCAGGGTACCTGCAACTCTCACTGAACATGGCAGAAAATCCTGGCAGTTCCCCACTCACCCGCCTCCCTGCAAAACACAGAAGCCCTCTAGACAAAGGCCTATGGGAATTCACTCTACTATGGTCAGATTGAGACTAAAAACTGAGCTTAAACTAAAGAGATGAGAACTCATTCTCAACAGATCTCAGATGGAATTCTCAGCAGTCAAGTGTAGAAGGGTCTCATAATATTTTCTCAATTGATCAGGACAAAGGAAGACCTCATGTTATTCTGTGCAACCCATAAGTCCACATCAGAACCCCCAGGCTCTTGGCCTGAAAGTTAGTCGAGGCCATGTTCGGGGAGCCCCACGGTTGCACCTGCCTGGAGTTCCAGTCCATCCAGGAATTCGAATACCTGCCCAGGATCTGAATCAGCCTGTGATTCAGATACAAAGTTGTGGAGTGATGAAATGGTGAAATCTGAAGTTCTCTGTCAGGCCATGCAAAACGACTGCGTCAGCGAGCAGCATGCTTTGCTCACTTCCCACCAAAAGGCAGGACATGGCATCTGTCGCAAGGAACATTTTTAAGCAAACATAAAGTTATGTTGTTCAGCATGCATTTCCCAACCACCTGCTCTGTATTAGGTGACTGTACTATATTCTGGTGTTTTAGGGACAGTTTTGCCCAAATATCAAGGCAGTCTTCCTTCTCCCATAGGCCCCAGAAATGAAAAGCAGTTTCTTCTTATTAAGTTACAAGAGGCTCTGAACTCTGAGACATCAGTTTGAAGCTCTTTAGAGTGAAGTCTCTGCTTTTTCTACTCAATATTAAGGAATAATTAAATATTATGTACATTAGTTTATCAGGCATCTAATGCAACTTTTCTCTCCTTACACAATCAACCTCACACTACACCCAACATCTTTCAAAGTCCAAATGGTCAGTCATGATCCCCCAAGTTAGAAGGAGTGAACTAAACATCAGGTGCCCACTCCCCTACCGTATCGGGGATGACTGACAGTGACAGTATCCAGACATCAGGTGCCCACTCCCCTACCGTATCGGGGATGACTGACAGTGACAGTATCCAGACATCAGGTGCCCACTCCCCTACCGTATCGGGGATGACTGACAGTGACATCAGACATCAGGTGCCTCCCCTACCGTATCGGGGATGACTGACAGTGACAGTATCCAGACATCAGGTGCCCACTCCCCTACCGTATCGGGGATGACTGACAGTGACAGTATCCAGACATCAGGTGCCCACTCCCCTACCGTATCGGGGATGACTGACAGTGACAGTATCCAGACATCAGGTGCCCACTCCCCTACCGTATCGGGGATGACTGACAGTGACAGTATCCAGACATCAGGTGCCCACTCCCCTATCGTATCGGGGATGACTGACAGTGACAGTATCCAGACATCAGGTGCCCACTCCCCTACCGTATCGGGGATGAATGACAGTGACAGTATCCAGACATCAGGTGCCCACTCCCCTACCGTATCGGGGATGACTGACAGTGACAGTATCCAGACATCAGGTGCCCACTTCCCTATCGTATCGGGGATGACTGACAGTGACAGTATCCAGACATCAGGTGCCCACTTCCCTACCGTATCGGAGACGACTGACAGTGACAGTATCCAGCGAAGACTTCACCTTTCTCTTCAGGCTTGAGCAGTCAGCTTCCTCTAGACTCTGCCAGACTGACTTAAGTAACAAGCCTGAAAATATTATCAATGCTGTAATACCAGCCACATATAAAATATAAAACCATTCTGCGGCCATGCCCCGTCTAGTCCCTGTTGTGGTACGGAAATGCCTAAGCCAGCTGGTCAGACTCTCCTGGTGACTCTTTAACAAAGGAAAAAGCTTCGGCGCATGACAGATAGCGAAAGGCTCTCTTGGTCTTTCCCCCAGAATCCAGGGGCTCTGCCCACCCAGTAAGAGCATAACGCAGGTAAGATACTGCGGACTTGCCAAGAGCTCACATCTACATGGGCGGACAGAGAGCCTGCTTTTAATCAGGCAGACTGTAATAATGGCCATAAGGTGGGGTTTTTCCAAAGTGGCTCTAGGCTAAAGAAGAAGGAAGTATTCATTCTATCTGGGGGTGTTGGGGAAAGCCACTCAAAACAGTTCCTGGGCTTCTGTCAGTTGGAAATGTCAGAAAAGTGAAAAGAAGGGTGTTCTGCGCAGAGAGAACCATGTCATCAATGCACCAGCACACAAAAGTGCCCAGTGTGTTTGGGAAATGGTACCTGATTTGGGGACAAGAGGAGCAAGATAGGACCAACATGATCCTTTTTTTTTTTTTGCAAAGCAAACTTTACTTCAGTGATTTGCCTACTTTCTGCCCTCTTTTTCTCTCACCAACCCACCCCCTCCATTAAACATTCAAAATAGATCCTAAGCAGGAACCCGGGGGAGGGAGCACACCCACGGTGGAGTCATAGACAGGGCCTCGGTGGCCTGGCAGGGGCTGCTGAATAAGCGGACTGTAGGCGTCAGGGCTGGAGGCTCCCGGCCACCATGTACTAGGGCTGAAGTGAGCTCTCCCTGAAATAAGGTCTCTGAGTCCTAAAAGTAGGACGACGCAGCCACTACATCTTAACAGCAGATAAGTTTATTCAGCACTTTAAATTAAATTAATTTTACCAACATTATTCATAGAATAAAAATAGTTAGTTAATTGTACCAAACACTTTTGGGTTTCATCTCTTCAAAAATGCCCAAGAACTCCATAAAAGAGGTATCAGTATTACGGCCATTTCACAGATCAGCAAACTATGGCCCAGAGAAGCTCAGTAACTTACCCAAAGTCACACAACTAGGAAGTAGAGGAGCTGGAATGTGAACTTCATCAGTCCAATTCCAAGGCCTATGCTTAATCATTTATACTAAATACATAAGGCATGGTTAAATAATGGTTCTATTGTGTTCTAATCATTAGGAACAAAAAAGCTTTTGTGTTGGTTTCTCTGTACTTCAGAATTGCCAAATTCTTGCCAATCTTTTATCTTCCCCACAGCACACAACTTTGTACTGGACACCATTGCTTATCATTCATGTTGATTCATAACAAACAGGTAAGGAAACATTATGTTGGACCCATACTAATAAAAGAAAATTGACGGAGGGAAAGAGCAAGAGACATGCTGGATGGGTCAGCTGGTATGGCTGTCACTTTGTGAGTCTGTCTCTTTCTCTTCCTTTCTCTCTGTCGTGTGTGTGTGTGTGTGTGTGTGTGAGTGAGTGAGCGTGTGTGTGTGTATGTGTGAAGCCTCTCTGTGTCTTAGTATGTCTGTCTCTATCTTAACCCAGAGCCTAGTGCATGCTAAGCAACTAGCCACAGAGCCTGTTGCTATTATTTCTGTTCTTCTTCACAGTATCTTACTTGCCTTTAGACTCTCAGAATCTAGCACAGCACTTGGCACACAGTTGGATACTGAGACACACATAGAAAGACATATGACAGAGAGAAATACAGCATGAGTGAGAGAGAGACTGGAAGAGTCAGAAACTGAGAGAAACACAGACATTGGGGAGGAAGGAAGAG